>PVKP010033891.1:0-24678 GCA_004027715.1 Plecturocebus donacophilus | reverse complement strand
CTCCTTCACTAGAAGGTAAGCTCCATGAGGGCTTTTTCTTTTCTTTCTTTTTTTTTAATGCTGAATTCTCAGTGCCTAGACTAGTGCCTTGCATCTAGTAGAGAGTCGGTGTATTAGTCTGTTTTTATGCTGCTGACAAATACATACCAGAGACTGGGCAATTTACAAAAGAAAGTGGTTTAATGGACTTACAGTTCCAAGTGTCTGGGAAGGCCTCACATGGCAGCAGAAGACAGAAGAGAGCTTGTGCAGGGAAATTCCCATTTTTGAAACCATCAGATCTCCTGAGACTTATTCACTAGCATGAGAACAGCATGGGAAAGAGCTACCCCCATGATTCAGTTACCTTCCACCAGGTTCCTTCCATGACATGTGGGAATTGTGGGAGTTACAATTCAAGATGAGATTTGGGTGGGGATAAAACCAAACCATATCAGTCAGTCACTATCAAGTACATGAATAAATGAGTGAGTGACTATATGATGTCTATTGAGCACTAGTTATGTGCTGGACATTGTTCCTGCTGCTTCAGTGTATATGCCAACTTATTTTGCACATGTTATTCCGCATATGACATAGGATGAATAGATCTCACTTTGGTGCAAATAGATTGCAAATGTCATCTAAGTGTATACAATCAATTAATAACATTAATTTTTATTCACTTTAGAAGTCTCTATGTTGCTGTGGTATGGCCTTCATTTTATCTTTGGTTAAGGCCAGCCTTTCTCAGTATTTCAGAGCTGTTTAGCCTGCTTCTTTCTCCCTTAAGGATACAAAGAAAATGTAGTTCTCCCTTTGTTTCCTTTCTTCTATTTGCATATATCTTTTTTTCAGCCCTCTCTGTAGAATTGGGATTCCTTTAATACAACTTTCAGGGATTTTCTATAGTTTGGATGCCCAGAGCAAGGCAATTCCACAGTGGCCAAGCCCAGAGTTCTAGTATGACCCTTCCCTTAGTCTGAGAAACCCTTTGGATAGCTAAACTGCGTTTTCTAAGCAAGGAAGTGTGTTTTCTAAGCAGGGAACATTTGCTATTCTTTTTGCTTTAAGACTCACACATATGGCCTGAATCCACTGACTTCTGTTTCAAAATTTCTTTTGGAATCTATATTAAAGTGTGCTGATTAAAGCACCTGCTTGAAAGCTAAGACCTTAGCTAGAATCAACACAGTCAGAGTGTTTAAAAGGAGCAGATAAGGTCTTCTCTATCCTGAAGAATTGCTGACTCGGTTACCCAGCTCCTTCACAGAGGTCACACATGGTACAGCGACCTCTACATTTGATGCTACCTTTTCTCTGCTCATGTACTCATGCCATCTTTCATCTGGCTCTTCCCACTGGCAGCTCTTCCCATCTTCCCATCGACCTTTGCGTTCCCCATGTGTTCACTTTGAATGATCACATGGACGCTCCATTGTCTTCTCATTTCCAGGTATTGTTTTGTCACCTTTTTAGGCTTTCTCAGGTATTTCATGTGGATGCTCCGTCTTCCAAATGACGTCCCATGCTCTCTGTATGCATCAGCATTAATCTTGGTGGCAATTCCAGTGTCTGTAAGGGATTTCTTTCACCCCACGGGCCAGGCCAGATTTTAAGTCTGTGGCCTTTTTCATGCGTCTTTGAAAGCTTTTTTTCTGAGAGACACATCAGTTTGAACTCTTATTCTTCCTCTAGTGTGAGCTATAATTGTTGGGAATTTCTAACCCAATATTTTTTTCAGGTACTCTCTGTGACTAGCCTACAGGTGAGGTCATTTGCTCTTTGCCCACAGAGACCACTTTTTACCTGATTTACCTTCTAGATGATGCGTTTTTCAGGTTGAAGTTAAACCATTTATGCCAAGTTCTTGTCTCTGGGTTTTGCTATAATTTTCCAAAGGGATATTTTGCCTTGTGTCCTCATCATGATATAGTGGCTTGGGTATAAGATGAGGAGACACAGCTCTTTGGATTTTAATGCTCGCTTGGTCATTGCAATTATTTGCACTTTTTGAGAAGTAATGTTTTTGGAACTGAATTATCTTCTTAGTAAAGAGAGGGTGGCTCTGGAGTCGAAGCTAATGTGCCATTAGAGAGGGCCAAGTTTGCTAAATGAAGTTTCATTCCTTTTAATTTGACTGTTACCCAGGGTCTTCCTTAAAGTATATTTTAATAGTATGAATATTGTAGCAATGCATTTCTTCAGATTTATCATAAAATGGTTGACGTTCCTTGCAAAAGACTCAGACATGCAGAAATTTGAAAAGAAGTAAAAATACTAACAATAAATGGCCCATCCCTAATTTCAACACCAAGAGGCAAGGCATTTTTTTCTTATAGTTTTTTTTTTTTCTTTTCTGATGACATGGTTCAGTGCAGCTATTTTAATCAAAAGTTGCCAACTCACACAGTGATCTAGGACTATAGCAAAAACCTTGAAAACATTGCCATTGCCTGTTACTTTAAACACACATTTTAATTCAAGTCACTTCTCAGCCTTGTAGATAGAGTAGATATCAACCCTGGAAGGAATCTTATTTCCCTTCCAATCTGACTCCTACTAATTGATGCATGAATCTTCTATACTTTTCCTAGAAATTGCCATCAAGATTCTGTTTGCTGGACTCAGACCTTTGTTCCTGTGGTTTCTTTTGCTTGGAATGAATCCTCCCCATCTCTGTAGGTTTAAACTATCCCCCTTTTCAAGCCCCTTAGACTAAAGCCTTACTTGATCCTCTCAACATTGATATTTTTTATTTATGCTTTCATTTATTCATTTGAATAGTGCAGTACCCTGGGCCTAGAATACCCTATTTCTGAAATCTTGATGGTTACATTTTCTATTTCAAAGATAATATAGCTTTTACATTTTTCAGAGATAGAGATCTTGTATTGTGGGAAATGGAAGAACTATTCTCTCTTCTTTATGCAAGGGAGATTAAAGCACAGATCCTGGTCTGGAAACGACAGTTTGAAACTATGAGGAAGGAGCGAAATTCAAAATGATGGAATGTGTTGTACACTGTAGGAGCTGCCTCTCTGCAGGGATTGTTATGGTATTGACTGGAAGACAAAGGGGAGATTTACTGTTCCAGCTGGAGAGAAGCGGTTGACAGGCATTAGTCTCATGGTGGGGAACTTCTGTTCATGGAGGTGGTAAATTGGCTTTGAAACATGGTGGCCTGTATGTGAGGAAACTAAGGGAGAGATGCCTTCGGAGGCATAGCACTATGGACTCTGGGAGCAGTGGTCTCATACCAAGTTTTGTGGATTCTTCCCTGTGTTGTATCTCTGCTTTGTCCTCCTCAAATTTTCAGAAAGTTCCATTGATCACCATGGTCTGCCTAAGGCTGTGCACTGGGAAATTCAGGAAGAGTGAGCATCCTCACTGGGGAAGAACTGGTACTCAGAATGCTCAGGTGGCCTGGAAAAGCTGGCTCAGCTAAGCGGCAATGCACAGAGAAGCCTAGTGTGGTAATCCAGATCTAGACCTGACACAAGTGGCAGCCAAGATGACCTCTGGGGAGCAAATACATCCCTCAGGCACTTCAAAAATACTTGCGGAGGAAAATCTGGTTAAGGACTTTGCAAGAAGTAGGATACAGTAAAACAAGGAGCCCATACCATTGTTTTTTAGCTTGTCAAGCAAAGGGTAATTGCAGGGCTAGAGAACTAAAGACTGATGGGTTGTACGTGAACTCAACAAATATTTGCTGAGCACCTACTCTGTGCCTGGCACAGTGCTAGGTACCGGGGATACAAAGATATCAAAGGAACTCTCTGTCCTGATAAAACTCACAATAACATGTACTGGATTTTCTTGGTGGTAGCATGGAAATACAAGGCAAATGTTGTAGCAGAGATATGTATATGACACCACTTGAGTGTGAAGCATGGGGTGTCTGACTCTGCCTAAAAGAGTGGCAAAGACCAAGGAACAGCTCCAGGAGGAGGTGATGTATAAGCTGAGTCTTAAAGGGTAAATGAGTTTAGATAAGATGGAAGAATACATTTCAGGCAAAGAAAGACATGAGCTTATACGGAGGTGTGAAGAGCATGGCTTTGGGGGCAAGTAGAGCACCTTAGTAGAAAGGAAGGGCAGAAGGCCTGTTAGAATAGGGAACTTGGGGCAGGCGCAGGTGAGAGAAGAAGGCAAGGTTTATAGGATGCCCTAAAGTTTTTGGATTTTATGCACCTAGCGAGGTATAAATGTAAAAAAAAAAAATGTATGCCAAAGAATTAAATGATCAACTATGCCTTTAAAAATAAATCATTCTGTGCCACTATAAAGGATATTTTAAGTTGGACTCCCTAGAAACAGAGCCTGAGATGGGGATTGTTGTGTAAGTGATTAATTGAACGAGTGTTATTAGGGAAAAAAATCAGACAGTGAGGGAAGTGGGACAGGGCATGGGCAGAAGAAGCTGGGAAAAGATGTGGTTTAAGGAAGAGTCTAGGCTCCATTGGATCTCAAGAGGAGCTCTGGAGTGTGAATTATACCAGAGATTGTCCTTGCCACCCCTAAGGGGAGGATGGGGTCCCAGGCATCTCCAGGTAAGATGGCTCCACCAGTTGCAGACAGTCCTCCAGAAAAGGGTGTGGGTGTGAGGGGTTAGCAGCTCAAATCTGCAGTGTCTGGGGCATAAATGCATTCAATGTATCAGCTAATAAAGGGTACCTGGGCAGGGCTCCAACAGCATAGGCTATAGAGGATAAATCAGGATCATCTCACTGGAAGTAGAGCGACTCTAAGGAGTTGCCAGGAAACGCGTGATGTGTGGTGATGGAGAGAGAGGGGTAGATGTGAGAGAAATCTGTGAGGTAGAATTGATGGAATTTGGTGATTAGTTCGGATATGACAGTAGTAGAGGAGAGAGAGGATTCCAGGTGCACCTCAGTTTGGGATCTGGGTGGCTGAATGTTTATTGTCTAGGCACTATTTTTTGATGGTAGGATTTAGATGATAAATAGATTTGTGAGCAATGTTATTGAATTTGGATTTGCTTTTCTTAGATTGGGGTTCCTTGCCAAACAGCCAGAGAATGATAGTCAGTGGATAGGTAGAAATCCATTGCTGTAGCTCAGGAGAGAGAGCTGAGCTGGAGAGTTTTAGACATCATCAAGGAGTCTGGCAATCAAAGCTGAAGGGCTGATAAGATCACACCAAGGGAGAGGAAAACAATATGGACCATGGTTAAGACAACTCCTGTGGGACCTTGTACCCAGCAGAAGCTTAGAATATGTAGAATTGAGTTGCATATACTAATGAAGTGCTCTATCTAGCTCTCAAACCCAATTCCTTATTAGATGTCATTGACAAAAAATTGGTGGATTAAAAATGACATTGGTTGTACTTTCTGAAAATGTGACATGGAGATATGTCCAATGAGAGACATGTGGACTCTGGGCTTCCTCTTTCTACTCCAAGCCTGAACTTTTCAGTCAGGGGTCTCACCAACCTATCCCCTCTTCTCAGGGCTGGCTGTGGGATTCCAAAAGGGGTGTGCAGGTGTCCCAGGGATCTTCTTTCTCCAGGCACTTTTGAGTGAACCTGAGAGAGGCAAGAGACACACTAACAGAACTGTAAAAAGGGCGGAGCAATACTTTTATCCTCACAACCCTAGGTGCCCTGCCCCTGGGGATAACAGGAATGGGGAGATCTTTATTATCAACATCTTTGTAGTCACTCACCATGTGCATTCCCAGAGGACTTTTGGCACCAGCAGGCTGTCCTTTGGTAAATCAAATGGGTGTAAAGCGAAAGCATTTGGGCCTCAATTGAACTTGGGGCTTCATATTTTTGAGTTGTCAAGCAAATGCGGACATGGGAGAAGAGAAGGGCCCTGCCATAACCACATGTTTGGGCTGTGGAGGGGACCGTGGTGACTCAAAACCCTTCTTTTTCTAGTGTGTACCAGACCGCCCCTACTCACTGCTCATCTGCGCAGTGCTGTTGCCTTTGACTTGTAATGGTTGAACTAGTGCTCCTGGGGGTGGGGTGTGTGATGGGTAAACACACACTCTGGGCACGTTAAATGTTACATGGCTCTACCTCAGGCAGCTGACAGATGATGAATTATTCCACAAAATATTGACATGCTCTGCTCAAGTACCCTGTTATTGAGACATTTTGACAGACCTAGTATTTCCATCTCTATGCAGCAGAAACATTTTCCCTGACATTCCTAAGCTATGGCACTCTACTGTGCAAAGATGGCATTTTAAAGCTTTATTGAGGTGTCATTTACATATAGTAAAATGTGGTGATTCTAAGCAGACAATTTGATGGACTCCCCACATCGATACACAGAACCTCTTCAACACCCTCAAAAGTTTCCTCCTTCCTCTTTCTCGTCAGTCCCCTCCCCTGACCTCCAGTCCCAGGCAACCGCTGAACTTCTTTCTGTCACTACAGTTTCACCTTTTTTGAGAATTAAAAATGGCAAATATCAAGGAATAACTTATCCTCTGTTAAGTTAGGTAAAATATTAACATGCTCAATCTCATTGAAATCTACAGATGGCCAGGATTTTATATGCTTATATGGATTATATCTTTCAAAAAGTAAGCAGAGAGAGAATGGCTTATTCAATAGGACATGGCTTTTGGTCACCTGAGGAGAAGTTCTTCCTGTACTTCTAGAGTCTAGTAGACAACTTAGGTTATTATGAGGATAATTCAGGTCAAACATATTTAGATCATTTGGGTTTTGCTGGTTTCTGTGGATCTGGAATTTCTGGCTGATGAGATTTATTTGCTTAATGAAAGTTAGTATAATAACTTGTCTAAGGGTTCTCAGGGCCTAGATAGGGTGATTATTAATCAAATACACAAGCTAGAGATAGAAATAGTCAGCTTAGATCTTGAGAGTTGGAAGGTCTCTTAGACACGGCTGCCTGAAGCAAACCACATTGCGATCCATGTATGTACCTATGCAACAACCCTGCATGATCTGCACGTGTACCCCAGAACTTAAAGTACAATTAAAAAAAAAAAGGAAAAAGAAACAGCTTCCTGGTTGCATGGCATGATGGCCGCAGGACCTCTCTTCCTTCCTCATTCACTTGACACCTTGTCATGCAATTGACTCATCTCATCTCCACCCATTCCTGTGTCTGCTGTCATCCAGGTGAGGGGGCATGCGCATAGCAGGATAGGTGGGAAGAAGGAACAGGTAATGGGAAGGTGGCCTTCACGGCTAAGGCTCATTGTTATGGGCCTCTCAGTGTTCATCCCTTCTCCTGGAAGGCTCTCAGGTCCCCTTTGGTTTTTCACTCCAGGGCTCTGTCTCTGCCCCAGGCTGAGCTCCTGTGCTGCAATACCCAGGAAAGTTTAAATCTTGACACTCTCTTCCCTTTGAGAATGCAGAGATTTTACCTCTCTTAAACCTGGTGAAGGAGGGTAGGGAGGAGTAAAAAGAATGGATTTGTTATGCATGATTTTGAGCTAGGTCCTGGGCTTCATGCTTTCATATGATATCTCTGATTAAAAATGATCTCTATTTGCACAAGCAATATGAGACAAGGTAGCTAATATTTATTGAGTACCAAGCATTGTGCTGGGTTTTGTTGCCTTTTTTTTTTTTTTTGTAGATGGTAAAACTGAAGCTCAGAAAGTGACTTGCCTGAGGTCACACAGCTGGTAAGTGATGTCTGTTTTCCGTCTCTTTCTCAGTGGATCTGGTAGAGTAGAGACATTGCTTGGAAGCTGGAGAGTGTGGCAATGGAGAGGGCCAGTCTCTGGAGTCTAAAGAATTCCATGAAGAAGGTGATCAGGGTTGTCTGCCTGTTTGTGTGAGCATTTGCAGTGACAATGCGAGGAGGCAGCTACGTCTCCTCCACCCTTTGCCCCCCGTGGAACCTGCTTTTGATCCTCACATCCTCTTAGCTTCTGTCTCATTCCCTATCCTGGGAACCAGTGTTTTAGAGCTGGGGCAGGTGGGTTTCCAGTCTCATGAGTTGGCAAGTGGAGAAGGGACCTCTAATCTCACTGCTTCTGAGGACACTGTGTTATTGGGAACACAGTGGAACCCTGACTCGATTTTCCCAGGGCACCCTCCATACACGTGGTTATTACTGGGCTCTCCAGCACTCAGTGTCTGATTTCTGCTCTGTTGGCTCACACCATAGGGGGTCGTTCAGGTCTCACCTGGGTGTTTGCTTGTACCCTGTTGACTTCATTTGCTACAAATGCAACCTGGATCATGTGAATCCTGAAACATTTGTTACTTTTGTTTCTTTCAATGGCAGAGCTGGGGTAACCCAGTCTACATGGGGGTGGTATAGAAAGAGTCACCATCTAACCCGACTCATGTCTGATCGTCTCCTGAGTTCATGAAGCACATTTGATTGTGTAGCAATTCTTGCCTTTGACTTCGTGCTGCATCAGACTGGGGCTTCTAACATGATAGAACGACAAGATGACAGACGCTGTGCAGGCTGGAAGGCCCTCTGTCCTGCGCTGACACCTTCCTCTGTGGTATGTTGGAGCTTAGAAATGGGGAGGAGGTAAGACAACCTGCAGACACACAGCCCTGCTAACTCTTCCTTCATGTCCTCTTCTTCCCTTGTGGCACAGATTTTGAAATAATGGAAGGATGGGGGCCTGAGCAGTGGAGTGTGTGTCATGGTTTCTAAATGCTGGGGCAATTGTATTATCTGGCCCTTATGCATTTCCATATATTGGTTTCTCTTGCTTGTTGTTTAGAGACATTTATCACCAGACACAGAGGTTTCTCTAGAACTCCCTAGGTACAGCCACTCTTCCAAGAGTCTCCTACCCTCTTTCATTAGTGGGTTCCTATGCTGGTGCTAGGACCTGGATTAGGGTAAGGCAAGCAAGATGCCAAGTGTGCAAAAATTTAAGGGTGTACTCACTCCCAGGGACATTCAAGTATAGAGTCGGCACTAGCTTGATCCAGAGAATGAGTTCTTTCTTAAATTTTATGTCCTTACTTGCCTCACCATAGGCCCAGCTTTGCTGGGAACTTATAAATCATAGAAATGACCTTCTGAAAAGGCACACATTTCATTAAGACAGGGAGAGGGCCCGTAGAACTTCGGCCCTTTGACAAAGCTGGCCTGTTTCTGTTGTCATTGGTACAGAAAATAAACTGTAATCATCTGTCTCTAGTCTGATTTGAACATATTAGTTTTCCTGAGGGACGTGTCAGCAGGTATAACGTACATGCCAGGGATTGGGGAGATAGTAGCAATGAAGCTAATTTGAAAATACTTCTGTGGCACTTAGCAGGGTGTGATTTTAATTCATTTTTTGTCCCTTGATAATCATAAAGTGCTTTCAGCCCGTGAATATCCATTTTTGACCAGCATGCTCATACTTCATCTGGGGACCACATTTAATGGCCGTGTTGATGATGGGATTCACAGGGGAATTGTGTAAAGTACAGATATTTGCTTTGTGGACAGAAACACAACTGATACTAACTCACATGGTTATTCTGTACAGTGAATTGTAGATGTGACTACTTGCCTATATGTGAGTATTGTTTGTGCACACTCAGCTAATATTTGCATAGCACTATAGATTTTCCCAGGTTTTATTAACATTGTATCATTTACTTCTTGAAATAGTCCTATGAAATTCACTGAAGCTGCTTAGTGTAATGGGAAGAACATAAACAATACCATATTGTGTGAATTCTGCCTCTCCTGTTTAACAGGCTGTTTGACCTTGAATAAGTTACTCAATCTCTGAGCCTCGGTTTCCTCAACTGCCAAATGAAGATAATGATGCCTACCCTACAGGACTGTTAGGATGATTAAATGAGTGTACACAGGGCCTGAGTGCCTGGCACAGGATATGGTACAGGGTGAGAACTCAATAGGTGTTGGTTCTTTCCTTCCCCTGGTCCAAACTGGGGCTCATGCTCTTTTCAGTATAGCCCAGCTGTCCTGTCTTGACAGTGCTGCAGATACATCACTCTTTGGCAGTGTTGGTGGATGGAGCTACAGAGGGTGAAAACTGGTCATCTCTGAGTGTTGAGGGGTTGACTGTTCTCATGAAAGCCCAGGTATGACAGGATGGTTCCTCTCAACTAGAAACAAACTCATCTCACCAGTGACCCAGGGTAAAGGATGTTACCTGAGGTTCTTAGACTGAGGTCCAGAGGGCTTGGGAGGAGAAGGTGGCCAGGCCAGGCACTCCCCTGAGTCATACCCCTGGGCACTCTTCCTCCTTCCACCTACCTAGTGTCTGTACCAGGCATCCTTAGAGGAGAGGCAGATTGGGGTCCTCTTTTTTCCTACAGCCCCCTCATAATTCCTGGTGGTTCCTCTCTCTGAATGGACAGTCTCTATTTTTTTTTCCTTTCCCCCTACCTGTTTGTTTCCATCTTCCTGCTTGCTACCTGGTATTAGGGAACTTCCAGCTACTCCCTGAGAGTCTAGGGACTTTGTACTGGTGGTTTGTCACCCACCAGAATTTATGGGAATAAGAAGCTAGCTCTGTGTTCCTCGTGTCTCATTGCCTCATCTGGGGCTAAGTTGACACATTGACAGCTGTCCAGAAAAGACACTGGAGATTCTATTTTTGAAGTCAAAGGAATGTCTAACAGTGGGAGCCCTCAGCTCTGTCTCAGGATGATGAGAGTTGATTGCTTCGATTGAAAGAGCTTTCCTTACCCCTTAAGCAGACCAATCTTGGCTCTGGGACAATTGGGCTTGGAGTCAGAGGGTCCGAGTGTCTGTCTTGACTCTGCCATTTATTAGCTTGGAATAGTCAGTTAGTCTATTGAAGCCTCAAGTTTTCTTATATGTAAAATGGGAAGGATAATAACTCAACAAGATTTTTATGTATAAATAAAGCAAGTAGATAAAAGGCTTTAGCATGGTAGAAACAGAAGACATAATTATTATGGGCCATTGCCAGCTCCCTCAATCGTCTTCATGCTTAAAGGGTGAATTTCAGTCAGATTACTTCTGGACCACATTTTCTTAGATGCCAAAATTCTTTCCTCTCTCCAGGAATTCTGATGGAATCCATAGGATCATTTATTACATCCAGCAGGAATGTGAAAATCTGACCATGGCCGCATACGTGCTTCTTACCTCTGCTGGCTGTGCCCTAAGCCAAGGCTCGTATGGGGGGCTGGCCATGGGAACCTGCCTGGAAGTGTGAACATGTCATTCTCTTGGGCTCGCTGGGACTCTGCAATGGGGGTTGCAGAATTTAGGGCTGGAGTGGATGGAGAGACAGCATAACGAGTTCACAGAGACATTACGGGTAATGACAATACCACTGTGAGTCTGGATTTAGTCCCTCTAGGTCTTGAGCCCCAGCAGCTGCCATTGAGAAACTACTAGGCAGGCCTCTTAAAGGTTTTTTTTTTTTTTTTTTTTTTTAAAAAAAACAGTCTCTTTCAGTTGCCAGGCACCAGGCTGGAGTGCAATGGCAGAATCTTGGCTCACTGCAACCTCTGCCTCGTGGATTCAAGCAATTCTCCTGCCTCAGCCTCCCAAGTAGCTGGGATTACAGGCGCGCACCACCACATCCAGCTAATTTTTGTATTTTTAGTAGACACGTGGTTTCACCATGTTGGTCAGGCTGGTCTCGAATTCCTGACCTCAGGTGATCAGCCTGCCTCAGCCTCCCAAAGTGCTGGGATTACAGGCATGAGTCACCGTGCCCAGACTATTTTAAAATTATTATTATTATTATTTCTGCCATGGAGTCTCCCTCTGTTGTACAGGCTGGGGTGCAGTGGCACGATCTCGGCTCACCGCAACCTCTGCCTCGTGAATTCAAGCAATTCTCCTGCCTCAGCCTCCCGAGTAGCTGGGACTACAGGCACGTGCCACCACATCCAGCTAATTTTTGTATTTTTCGTAGAGACAGGGTTTCACCATGTTGGCTAGGATGGTCTCGATCTCTTGACCTCGTGATCCGCCCGCCTCGGCCTCCCAGAGTGCTAGGATTATAGGCGTGAGCCACTGCGCCTGGCTGCAGAGGTTTTTATTCATGAATTTGTCCAATGATTGAGGAGCTGCAGGTCTTGTTATTCAAAATGTATTGCTCCAAACTGGTAAACACTTAGCTGTCATAGGCAGAGCATCCAGTCAGACCTCTTCTCTCTTCTATGATGTCACCTTACACCTTCCTTCTTGTCCTCCCCACTCACGCCATCGTCCTCTCGAGCTCTCTGCTCCCTCTCTAATGACTGCGGCTGCTCGTGGCACCTCTGGGGAAGGCATAGGAAGTAGTCTCCCTTGCTGCCAAATCCAACCTCTGGGTTATTTATTATTTCAGAAGATACCTTGCTATTAAAGCACCAAGGCTCATGTTTCCCCGTTTCCTTAAGGAACAAATTCCATCATAGTCAAGGCCACACAATTAGGTGTGCAGAAGCAGAGCCAACAGCTGATACGACGGACCTTCACTTAGCGGGAGTTCTGACAGCCGCCAGTGATTGCTTCTGCAGCAGCCAGTGCAGCAGTCAGATTTGTCTCTCTCCCTTCCTTTCCCTCCCTCCTCCCCACCGTCCTCCCCTCGACTTCCTCCCTCTCTCTGTTTCTCTCTCTCTCTTTCTCCCTCCCTCAGTCTTTTTTTCTACCAGCAAACATTTCTTTTAAGAATTGGAGACAACATTTTTAGAAAAATCTAAATAAAGAGCAAATATAAAATGATTTACATAAGGGTCTTTTAAAAAGATGAAATGATAAAATAGTGCAAGGTTATTCATTATATTGCATCTCAGACTGCGCTCAATGAAAACTAGAATATTTGGGGAGGCAGTCACACTTTTCCTCCGTAGTATTAAGTACAGTCTTCAGAATACAGTAGTTATTTGTCTTCTGTTTTTTTTTTTTTTTTCATTTTTTCCCCCCTCAAAAGCAGCCACGAACTCTCTGGCTTCCTCTCCCAGGGGGCTGTTTCTAGACCCTACCTCGACCTCTACGTGATTTCCATGGCTGCTCTGAGCCCTTAATGACTGGTCATCCAGGGATGGGTCAATCAAGTCTCATGCTGTTGTGGGGGTAAAAGGACAAGCTGGGAAGCCATTTGTATCATTTTACAGAGAAAAGGGTTAAAGATGGCAAAGTATGAGGGCTTTTTAAAGACAGCTCCAGGGAACATTAGGACATTAGGGTCTATAAGTATCTGGCCTGGCCAGTGACTTGAAACCTCACTAGATGCCATCCCTTGTCTCACGACAAAGCCCCGTCTGCAAGCACCCCGTTTAAAGTAATTATCCTGGGCCTTGTATTTTTCATCCACCCTTGCTCTTTGTGTCACCCTATTCCTTCATTTATGCAGCTCCTGACCTTTTCTTAGCTTTCTTTCACATTTCTGTGCCAGTCGATGGATACGACTTCCCTGGTTTTGACCTTTGGCCCTGTTAGAATTGGGCTTGTCCTCTGGGTCTGCCTCTTGCTGGTGGTTCTAATCACAAGTGGGTCCAAGACTCTCTTAGCATCTGTCTAACCTGCCCTGATTTCCCCGACAGGCAGGCTGAAGAGTAGTGCCTCCTTCTACTTTGTGTGTGTGTGTGTGGTGGGGGTGGGGACGGGAGGGTGACAGGAGACCTGCTCATATCAAAGTCCACAAGGGATATTTCAGCAGTGAGCAACATTAGGCTGGGTGACTGCTCTTCCATATTCCAGTTCACCTACTCTTTGTGTTGTGTTTAAGTCATACAGGCCAGTGAAATGTAGGGATGTGTAGCTTCTAGCTCTGCCAGCAGCATTGTGTCTGCCCATAGCTGCTAGGTGAGATCTAGCTACTCCAGCACCAAACTCAACCCAAATCACAGCCTCCTTGAATTTTGTGCCTTCTTCCTAGGGTTTCTGCAAGCGGCTCTTGATTAATCAGTGAGGTGTTTGTAAAGCTGAGATCTCTCATTGCAGACGTGACGAGCCATAATTCCTAATAACGGGGCTACCTTTCTCCAGTTGTCTCAGCCTGAGTGAAGGGGCTCTGTTGTGATTTATTGCCTTGCTGCAAAACCTTTGATAAGTGGCCACCAAATGGCTCCTCATTACTCAAAACTCCTCCAATTCTTTAAACTGAAGTCCCATCCAAACCTCACACAAGCCACTTGTGTTCTGGGGGAAATGAATCAGGGACCTTCTCACTAAACTATTTTGGCATAAAAAAATATCATAAACGAGAGAGGAGAAAATCTTGTTTGCTAAAGGGCTGCTGGGTGAACTGCTTCTTGGCCTTTCGATAGCATCTTTGAAATGGAAATGGCCAGCTGCCTGACCTTCTGTTCAGTGACCCTTTTTGTACAAAGTCAAATTGCAGCCGCCTCACAGCAGCAATTCACCTATGGACACAAACAGGATTTCCATTTTTTTCTAACCTTTTTTTTTCCTGGTGCATTTGTTACCATGAACATTTTTTTTACTAGTTACATAAAAGACATCATGCTTAAAAAAAGAGGCCCTTTACATCAAAAGGATTGTAACTCATAATGATTTCAAAATACTAGGGAAGTGTCTGTCTTTAATTCTGCTTTCTATTCTATTTTTAAAATGTAATGTGAAAAGGCCAGAGAAAAGACGATATTCTTGAACAGAGTTTGGGGTTGTTAATGTTTCTACTCTCTTCTTATGCTTGAGGGAAAAAAGTCTTGATTGTATTACGAAGGGGGAAATAATCCCTACCTTACTGTGAACAAAAAGAGAAAAGGAAAGGCAAGTTCTGTTTATGTGATTATGGTGAATCTCAGTCAATACATAAATACCTTTATGTTCTCTCTGTGGAGCAATCCTGAATTGGAATGAGGAGTCTATTCTAAAAAGGAATTAGAACGTGGCTCTGCTGCCCTTTCAGACCCTGTTGAAGCCTTTGGCACCCCTGTACCCCACCCCCCCAATTCTGCTGGTCCCCTCTTCCTTCTCTTTCTGCTCTGATCAGGCAGGGTAGAGCACTTTACTCAAGACCGAGCATGAACACATTCTTTGGCTTGGAGAGTGCTAAGGATGTGCGCCCTACAGACTTTGCTAGAAGTCCAGGTTCTGCCCTACTTCTAATGCTGCTGCTTTGCTGGGGCCTCAGGGCCGGTGTGAGAGAGAGGTGTGCCTCCCACCCCATAGCCCACACCCGACGCATGGGTGCCTGTTCTTCATGGGATAGATGGGATTGGGCAGAGGCTACTCAGTGACAAAAGGAAAATGGCCCTTTCCTTGCCAAAGAAACTAGAGACATGGTTCCTAAGGTTTTGATGGAAATGTATATTGAGATTCTGATTCCCAGAATAATCCTGTGAGGCTGCATGCAGAGAGTGAAAGGGGCAGACTCTGGGGATGGACAATCCTGAATTTGGATCCTGGCTTGGCCACTTCCTGGTAAGCTGTATGACTGTGGACACATTATTTAATGTCTTGAAGCCTCCTTGTTGTCATCAGTAAACGAAAGGCTGATACTGTCTCCTGGGGCTTATGTGAAGATGAGACAAAATGATGTATGGGAAGTTGTTCAGCCCAGAGCCTGATGCATAGTCAGCACTCAGCAAACATTTCTTCCTTCTCCTTCCTTCAGTTCCCCTGAACTTGGATAAATGAGATTACAAATATGCGGACAAGAGGAATAAGTGAAAAAATCGCATTCTATCACCTGCTTCTTGTGGGGAGCATTTCTCCACCATATTGGGTTCACACTCTATCAAAAATAATTTAAAAAACCCTGAAACAAATTAAAGAACACTGAAAATATTCCTTCTTCTCTACTAATCCTTAAGCCTTTCACTTTAATCCAACACTTGATCATTTACAAATAGCAATATGCTAGTTACATATCTAGTCTTACTGAATTCAAACTTGTTTTCATGAGTCACAATCAAAGCATATGTGACCATTTAAATTCTCTTACTAATAATATATCATAAGCATTTTTTTACATTGCTGTCTAGGTCTCATAATTTTAATTTTCATGGCTGTAAAATGTCACCTTCATTTTATATTATCAAACTTACCCATTTTGGCCTTAAATTTGTGTAGGCTATGCAAGCCCAAGGAGAAGGTTAAGAACACTTGTGTGGTGTGAACGCTCCAATTTGCTTGTAGTCATAACTTAAATGATAGTGTATAAGTAATCCAGTGTCCCACGGAGGGGGCTGAAGAAACAAAGAATATGAAGTTTGTGTAAAACGAAAACTAGAACAGCAAGTTTAAGCTTTGGGAAGCTCCTGTTAATCTTTTCCTTTGCTCTTCTTTTTTATTCAGTTTCTTTTTTTAGCCGACTCTAGGCAGAATAGCAATAAAGACTCCTTGCCTACTGTGGTTCATCAGAAGTATCTAGTGCCACGAGTTCTGCTTTCATCCTGATAACCAGGTATCAAAGGGGCTCAAATACATTGGGCTGTTCCTGATAGAGATCTGAACTTCTAGAGGCCTGTCTGAACTAAATCTATGACCCTCGTATGACAGGGCCATTGTTACTTGTGGAACACTATCTTACTGTTCCCACGTGAGGGAGCATGTTCCTTGCAGAAAACAGGTAGGAGTCAAACCTTTTGTGTGCTCTTGCCCTCTGTGAAAATCAAATCCTTGTGGCGACTTGAGCTTCTATACCTCAGGCTTCATGAAGACAAATTGCTTGATGAAAGTGAATTGTTATGCAGATCTTTGGAAAGTATCTTTAGAAAGCTGGAAAAAGTTTTTGAATTTCTACAAATATTTGATTTTTAAAACATTATATTTCACCTGCGCAGTCAAATCCTTTGTCCAGTCCTTGGACTAACTAAGTTCTAAATTTATACCAACTTTCTCTTTGGCCTTGTACCTGACATTAGGTACTGAGTGTGTGTTTGTTGAATGAATGAATGAAACCACAAGTCTGAAAAGAGGTGAAACTTGTGGGCTTGCTAATAACTCTTTCATTTACTGTCTATAAGTGATTGTAGATTTAATAATTTTTGAAAAATGCAAATGCTAAAAAGTTTTGGGAGTATATAGATTTAGGTCCTTGTCTTGCAACTAACTTCCTTTGTAAACTTGGGCAAGTCATTTTACTTCTGAGGGCCTCAATTTTTGTATCTGTAAAATGAAGCCAGCAAAGTGTTAGTGGGCAGGGTGACTCTCCAGGTGTCCTTTCTCCAAGGCTAGCACCTTCTCTTTCTAGCTTGCTGCATCCCAGTACATTTCCACATGGCCAGAGAGCAGCATTCTCCTAGACCTAGCCTTCTACAATTCCAGGATTAATTATTTAGCATCCAGACTCTGTGCAAAAGTAGCAAGAACAAGTGTTCTCAGTGTAGGCATTTGGGTAGATGTCAGCACTGCTGTAGGTTTTGTATGTCTAAGTGGGGCTCAGAAAATCTGCTGGAATTCTCTTCTCTTGGTGACTTAGAGAGTTGGGGAGCTTTTGGGTATATGTGTCAGTTCAAGCTTTGGCTAAATATGCCAGCAAGACTGCTTTTGGACTTCATTATTTCTTCTTTAGTTTGCATTCTTGCTATTATATATTTAACTACCTATTTAACACTATTTACCTGGATCTGCAGATTTTCTCCCACAGAAAATCAAAACAAAACAAAAATACATGGTCTTCTTTGATGTTTATTTTCTTAGCGAATGCTACCACCACTCACTCAGAAGGCTAAGCCAAAACTCCAGCAGTCATCCTTGACCTTACCCTAAATTCATCACCAAGTCCTCTTCAATGTAACCGTTTATATATTTCTGATTTACCCTGCTTCTCTCAGGCTCCAAAGCTTCCTCTCTAGTCTGAGTCACCATGACTTTTCCCCTGAGCGCTATAGCAGCTTCCTAACTGGTACTCTCATCTCTACCCTTGTCCTTTTTTGTCACTGATACATTTATTGCCATAGGAAAGTCAGTGGATGTGTCTTCCAGATTGGAAATTAATTATGTCTCCTGTCTTGCTTGATCCTTTGTTTGGTCAGCCATGGCATTTTGGACAATGACCAAAATTCTTAACATCTTCTAAAAGCCTTAAGTGGTGTGGCCTTCGCCTGTCAGCCCTTGAGCTCCATGTTCGGTCCTCACGGATCTTCTCTGATGCAGCCACCTCCCTTCTTGGGGAGAGAGCGGTCCCATCTTGGCCCATGTCTCTCAGCCCAGGTTCTCTCTTCAGGGAAGGCTTGCCTGATTCCCCTCAATATAAATATGTCTCCATGACCTAAGCTTTCCTAGGCACACAGGCTCTTCTGAAGAAACAGATGAAGAAACTGAGGCTTAGAGGTTTTAGTTAATGTGTCCAAAGTTAAACAGCTAATAAACAGTGAAACTGAGATCTAGGGTCCCAAGACCAATAATGACAGATCCAGGATTCAGAACTGTATTTGATTCTAAACTCTCTGCTACTGACCACTATAACAGAGATGGAAAATAGATTTTTACCTCACAAGGTAATTTTGATTAGCAGTGCTGCCTGTAGAAAAGGATTTCTGAGGTTGCATCCTTGCTTGGTGGAAAAGTATACCATGTTTAATTAGCGATGCCTGTCACAGGTGAAGGATTGGAGAAGGAAGGTAGACCAGACAGGTATTTGCCCCATGCAAATGCTACAATGCACAATGTTGTAGTGCTCATTTGATTAAAAAAAGTCAAGAACATAACCTCCTTATAGGTCAGAAGGTGAGGAGTGGAACCCAGGACCCCTTAAGAAGGGACAGAGAGCCTGGCCGTTGGGTTCTTGAAGGATGCTATGTCAAGGAGCTGTGAAAATCACTCCCTCTCTCTCTCTTTTTTTTTTTAGTGGAGTCTTTCTCTGTCCCCCAGGCTCGAATGCAATGGCACAATCTTGGTTGCAACCTCTACCTCCTGGGTTCAAGTGATTCTCCTGGCTCAGCCTCCCGAGTAGCTGGGATTACAGATGCTCACCACCACACTCAGCTAATTTTTGTATTTTTTTTTTTTTTTTTAGTAAAGATGGGATTTTGCCGCCATGTGGGTCAGGGCAGTCTTGAACTCCTGTCCTCAGGTGATCCACCAACCGTGGCCTCCCAAAGTACTGGGATTACAGGTATGAGCCACTGTGCCTGGCCTCCCCATGTCTTTATAGCCCTCTTTACCTCCCTGCTATGAAGAGAGCTTTGATTGACATGTCACTGTGTGCCCTTGTAGCAGGAAACTAGGACTGGCAAAAGCAGGTTGTAGAGACAGGGGCTCACTCCAAACTCTCGAGTTCACACTCTCATGATGCCTTTTAACACAGCATAGTGGAAAACTTAGCTAACTTTCCACAAAAAGATTCCAGGAAGGTGTGAAGGTGGAGGGTGAGGTGGGTGAGGTTTTCTCTCACACGTCAGGATCAGATCTCCAGCTTCTAGCCACTTTCTGAAGTCTACTTGGCTGACATCTCTTGAAGATCCGTGATTTGTCTTAAATGCCTCTGAAGCTGCCCTGTAGTACCCAAAACAGGGCTTCACCCATTAGTTCATGATGGTCGAATCCATTTTACTTGTGGAAGGTCCCAACTTTCCCAAGGCAAAAGGTATTGCCTTATTCTCCATCTCATGAGTTCTTTTCTATGCCCTTGTCTGCTGCTCATGGGCTGGCACTGGGTTATCGTGCTGAAGGTTTAAGCAGCTTTCTTGCTACGGCAATGTAGAGTTTACTTTGATCTTGGGCAGGAGGCTGCACCAGGCTTGTACAAGTGCACCAGCAGATGCAATTGGATCTATGTCCCTTCCTATGGTCCTTGTCTTCTGATTTCTAGAAGAAAGGGATACAGGCTGCAGCATTTCAGTATTCTGGTTTGTGGTTCTGGATTCTGGGTTTCTAGTCGAGGATTCTGGCTGGGGAGTATTTGAGTTCTTGCCTGTGACTCTTTAAATCCTGTTTGCTTCCACACTGGCATGCTGATTTCTATCAATATCCAGGGCAGAGATTTTGATTCTGCTCCAAATCTGTTTCTCCCTTAGTCTTCCTTTCTTAGTATTATCAGTTCAAAAATTGGTTTTTCCTTCAAACTTCCATCAACATCTAGTCCACCAACAAACCTGTCAGTTCTACCTTCAAAACAATCTCCACCTCTGCTCTTGTCACCCCACCCCCGCCACTGTCACCTCAGTGCTGACTCCCTTTATTTCCTAACTAGACTAGTAGTAGCTTCCTCACTTATTTCTCTACTTCTACCTTCAACTGTCTCTATTTTATTTTCATACAGCTTTCAGAATGATCTTTATTAAAAAAAACTTAATTTTGCCTTTCCGTACTACCCACAGAGGGGTCCATATGGTGTTGTTCTCAATTCCTGTCGTAACTTAAAGGGAAACTTTCACAATGTCTGGAGCCCTTGATTTCTTGCAAATGAAGGAAGAGGATGTCCTTAAGTTTCCTGCAGCAGGAACCCACTTAGGTGGCACCAACCTTGACTTCCCAATGGAACAGTACATCTATAAAAGGAAAAGTGATGGCATCTGCATAGTAAATCTGAAGAGGACCTGGGAGAAGCTTCTCCTGGCAGCTCGTGTCATTGTTGCCATTGAAAACCCTGCTGATGTCAGTCTTATATCCTCCGGGAATACTGGCCAGAGAGCTGTGCTGAAGTTTGCTGCTGCCACTGGAGTCACTCCAATTGCTGCCACTTCACTCCTGGAACCTTCACTAACCAGATCCAGGCAGTCTTCCGGGAGCCACGGCTTCTTGTGGTTACTGACCGCAGGGCTGATCACCAGCCTCTCGTGAAGGTATCTTATGTTAACCTACCTACTGCTGCTCTGTGTAACACAGATTCTCCTCTGCTCCATGTGGACATTGCCATCCCATGCAACAATGAGGGAGCTCACTCAGTGGATTTGAGGTGGTGGATGCCAGCCTGGGAAGTTCTGCGGATATGTGGCACCATTTCCTGTGAGAACCTATGGAAGGTCCTGCCTGATCTCTGCTTCGACAGATCCCAAAGAGATAGAAAAAGAAGAGCAGGCTGCTGCTGAAAAGGCTGTGATCAAGGAGGAATTTCAGGATGAATGGACTGCTCCAGCTCCTGAGTTCACTGCTGCTCACCCTGAGGCTGCAGACTGGTCTGACGGCGTGCAGGTGCCCTCTGTGCCTGTTCAACAGTTCCCTACTAAAGACTGCCAGGGAAGACTGGTCTTCAGCAATCACTGAATGGTTTTAAGCTGTTCTTGCACAGGCTCTCAAGCAACATGGAAATAAGGTTGATGGAAAATAAACATCAGTTTCTAAAAAACCTTAATTTTTAGAGAAGTTTTAGGTTCACAGCAAAATTGAGCTATAGGTACTGAAAATTTCCGTTTTATACCCCTCTTGCTTTCCATGCACAGCCTCTACCATTATAAACCTCTTTCACCAGAGCCGTACATTTGTTAGAATTGCTGAACCTACCCTGATGCATCATCATTACCCAAAATCTACAGTTTAAATTAGGGCTCATTCTTGGTGTGGAACATTCTCTGGGTTTTGGCAAATGTATAATGTCATGTGTCCACCATTATAGTATCATACAGAATTGTTTCACTGCCCTACAAATCTTTTCTGCCCTGCCTACTCATCTCTGCCTCTCCACAATCCCTGGCAACCACTGATCTTATTACTGTTGTCATAGTTTTGTCTTTTGCAGAATGTCATGTGGTTGGAATCATATACTATGTAGCCTTTTCAGATGGGCTTCTTTCTTTTAGTAATATGCAATTAAGTTTCTTCCATGTCTTTTATCTGATTTGATAGCTCATTTCTTTTTAGTGCTGAATAATATTCTGTCTATTGTCTAGATGTACCACAGTTTATTCATTTACCTGCTGAAAGACATTGCAATTGTTTCCACATTTTGGCAATTATGAATAAAGCTGCTAGAAACACATGTGTGCAGGTTTTTGTGTGAACATAATTTTTCAACTCCTTTGAATAAATCGTAAGGAATGTGATTGCTGGATTGTGTGATAAGAATGTGTTTAGTTTTCTAAAATACTGCAAAACTGTCTTCCAAAGTGGTTGTACCATTTTGTATTCCCACTAGTGATGAATGAGAGTTTGTGATCATAAAAAGATACAAAATGATCTTTTAAAAATGTAATACTAATGACACAGAAATAAAGAGATCATAAAAGACTATTATGAACAATAATACACCAACAAATTGGATAATTAGAAGAAATATATACATTCATATACCTAGAAACATACAACTGATAACAACTGAATCAAGAAGAAACAGAGTCTAATCAGACCAGTGACAAGGAGATTTTCAGTAATGAAAAACTTTATTTATTTATTTATTTTAGAAAAAGAGAGAAAAGGAGAAAGAAAGAAAAATAGAATGAAAGAGAGAAAGAAAGAGGACGAGAAAGAGGGAGAGAGAATGGGATTCTTGTTTTATTGCCCAGGCTAGAATGAAAAACTTTTCAACAAAGAAAAACCAGATGGCCTCACAGGTCAATTCTATCAAATATTTAAAGAAGAATTAATGCCAATTCTTTTTATTTTTACTATTTATTTAAGAAAAGGTTTCACTCCATCATCCAGGCTGAATTGCAGTGGCATGATCATAGCTCACTGTAACCTTGAACTCCTGGGCTCAAATGATTTTTCTTCCTCAGCCTCCCTAGTAGCTGGGATTACAGGTGTGAGCCACGACATTCAGTCACTAATAGCAATCATTTAAAAACTCTCACAAATAATAGAACAGAAGGGAAGATTCCAAATTCTTTTTATGCGGCTAGCATCATCCTGCTATCAAGCCCCAACAAAGATGCTGCAAGAAAACTGCAGGTCAATATACCTGATGAACATGGATGCAAAAATCCTGAAAAATATTAGGATTTTCAACATAAGCGAATCCATTAATGCATATACCACATCAACAGCATGAAAAATAAAAATCACATCATCATCTCAATAGATGTAAAAAGAGCATCTGACAAAATTCAGCACCCTTTCATGATAAACACTATTAGCAAATTAGGTATAGAAGGACTGTACCTCAACATAAAAAGGCCATGTATGACAAGCCAATAGCTAACATACTCAATGATGAAAAATGGAAAGCTTTTCCTCTAGGATTAGAAACAAGACAAAGATGCCCACTCTTGCCACTTGTATGAAACATACTATTAAAAGTTATAGCCAGAGCAGTTAAACAAGAAAAGGAAATAAAAGGCATCCAAATCAGAGAAGAAGGAGTAAAATTATCTTTGTTTGCAGATGGCATGATCTTATATGTAGAAAACCCTAAAGACTCCATAAAAAACTGATAGAACTAATAAGTTCAGTAAAATTTCAGGGTAAAAAAATCAACATACAAAAATTATAGTATTTCTATACATTAATAATGAATTACCCACAAAGAAATTTAAAAAGCAATCTTAAAAGCATAAAGATACTGAGAAATAAATATGACAAAGGAAATGAAAGAGTTGTACAAAGGAAACAATCAACAAAATAAAAAGGCAGCTTATGCAATGGGAGAATGTATTTGTAAAACATATATTTGCTAAAGGGTTAAGATTCAAAATGTATGAGAAACTCACACAACTCAATAGTGAAAAAACAATCTGATTAAAAAATGGGCAAAGGAACTGAATAGATGTTTTTCCAAATAAGATATGCAAATGATCAACAGGTGTATGAAAAGGTGCTCAGCATCCGTACTCATCAGGGAAATGCAATAAAACCAGATGAGATGCCACCTCACACCTGTTACGATGGCCAGTATTAATAAAATCCAAAGGGTAACAAGTGTCATTAAGAATGTAGTTGAAGGGGAAGCCTTGTACACTGCTGGTGTCAGTGTAAGTTGGTATAGTCACTATGGAAAACAGTATGAAGATTTCTCAAAAAATTAAAAATAGAACTGCCATATGCTCCTGCAATCCCACTTCTGGATATATGTTCAAAGGTATTGAAATCAGGATCTTGAAAAGCTATCTGTAGTCCCATGTTCATCGCAGCATTATTCACAATAGCCAACAGATGAAAACAACCTAAATATCCATTGCTAGATAAATGGATGAAGAAAGTGATATATACATACAATGAAATATTCAGACTTCAAAAAGAAGGAAATCCTGCCATTTGTGACAACATAGATAAACTTGGAGGACATTATGTTAAATTAAATAAACCAAACACAGAAGGTAAAGTACTTTATGAACTCGCTTATATGGTGAATCTAAAATAGCCAAACTCATAGAAGCAGAGTATGGAATGGTGATTGCCAGAGGCTAGGAGGAGGAGGAAGTGAGGAAGTATTAGCCAAAGGGCACAAAGTTTGGTTATACAAGATAAATATGTCCAAGAGATCTGCTGTATAACATAGTGCCTAAAGGTAGTAACATATGCTTAAAAATTTGCTTCAGCCTTCTGGTAGTTCTTGTATTAAGTATTTTTGTCACAAAGAAATCCTAATAAAGAGGGCAGAAGGAAACTTTCAGAGGTGATGGATAGATTTACAGAAGAGATTTTGGTGGTAATTTCAGGGGTATATATTTATCTGTAAACTGATCAAGCTACATACATTAAGTATGTACAGATTTTGATATCACAATCATTGTAATCAAGTGGTTTTTTAAAAAAGTAATACAGTTATGTCACTCTTGCATGTAAGATTCTGCAAATGGCTTCCTATCACACTTAGTGTGAAATACAGTCTACCATATTTATATGACCCTAAAGATATGGCCCTTTTCTATGTCTTTAAGCCCTCTTACCCCTCATTCACTATGCTCCAATGACACCTGTCTTATCTCAGTCCTTTAAGCACACTAAGTTCATACTTGCCTCAGGACTTTTGCACTTGCTGCTCCCTC
>PVKP010033890.1:8845-24782 GCA_004027715.1 Plecturocebus donacophilus | reverse complement strand
CCTCCGGGCCCCGCCCAGCCGCGCCTGTGAGGACCTGCGGCGCCACCTTCAGGCCGCAGTCGGGAGCGGAGCGGGGCGCCGGGACCAGGAGGAGGCGCGGGCCGGTCCCGCCCTGGAGGCGGCGGAGGTTCCGCCCCGCCCCGCCCCGCCCCGCCCCGCCCCGCAGCCTGGGCTCCGGCTGCTCCGCGCCCCCGCCGGCATCTGCCCCTGCCGGCTCCGTCTGCCCTAACGACCCTAATTACCAGCCAGGCTCGGCTCCCCGCGGCCCGGCGCCAGAACTGATGACTTGAATAACACTCCCTTCCCTTTCGCCGCCTGCTGCTCCTCCGGGGGCCGCCGGCCTGAGGACGCAGCGGTCTCTGCTGCCCTGGGAGGGCGGCCGCACGGGGCTTCCACAGCCTGTCACTCCTGGGGAGGGCTCAGCCGGGGCGGCGGGGGGCGCACTCGGGGTGGCCTGAGGGCCCGGCGCCGCGCGCTCGTTCGTCTGTGGCCAAATCGCAGTTACTTTTGCACCGTCCTAATGTTTGCTCCGTGACCACTCAGGGACGCCGCCCTACGCCTAACGGGCCCGGGGACTGAAAGTGAGGATGGCCCCCACCGCGCCGAGGCTTTCTGACTCAGCTCCTCTCTACCCTGAATGTGAGAGCCCCTCACGGCTCACCACCTGAAGGGGCTGCAGCGGAGGAAGCGCTCCCTCTACACCCCTTAGGGTAAGGGTCTCCTTGTAAAAGGGAGGGGGAAATATGTCAGAGGCATTTGAAAGATATTAATGCGGATTCTTGCAAAACATAACGGTCACAAGCCGGGCGCGGCGGCTCACGCCTGTAATCCCAACACTTTGAGGCAGGTGGATCACCTGAGGCCAGGAGTTTGAAATCAGTCTGGCAGTATGGTGAAACCCCATCTCTGCTAAAAATACAAAATTAGCCAGGCGTGTGGTGCACACCTGTAATCCCAACTACTCGGGGGACCCAGGAGGCTGAGGCAGGAGAATCACTTGAACTCGGGAGTGAGCTGAGCTCACGCCACTGCATTCCAGCCTGGGTGACAGTGACACTCTTATCTCGAATGAAAAGGGAAGGGGAGGGGAGGGAAGGGGAAGAGAAGGGAGGGGAGGGGAGGGGAGGGAGATAGTAGTTACAAAGATGAACCATCTTTTATCACAAACCCTTGTAGTAGAACACATCTCCCCAGGATGTTTTATCTTCTATACAAATAAGCACTGTACCTCGGGTGGGCACGTTCCTCCTCTTACTTTTGGGAACACCCTTTGGAGCCTATGGAGAGGCTCCTCTTTATTCCTTCACTTTCCTAATAAACTTGCTTCTGCTTTACTCTATGGACTCCTCCACGTTTTTCTTGTATGAGGTCCAAGAACCCTCTCTTGGGATCTGGATCAGGACCCCTGTCCATTAACAAAATGATAGTGGGGTACAGTTCTCACACTGGGTGATTGGAGCTATGACACCGGCCTGTGATAATTCCTGCACGGCCCAGAGAAGGTGCTGGCACCCCGGGGGGTTTCCAGAGGGTGAGGGAGGGGGCTCTGAACTGGCTTCGCAGAGTGGGTGGCATCTGAGCAGTTCGTCCAGGTGGAGTAAGAGTTTGCAGGGGAAAGACATTGGGAAGGGCATTCCAGGCACGGGACAGGTGCTCAGAGGTATGGAGGCTGGAAAGAGCAGAGGCTTTCAGAGACGGGGGGGTTCTGCATGACTGAAGAGGGAGGGGAAAGGGGCGGGTTAGGCTGGGGAGCATCAGAGATCAGATGAGGAAGGGCTTTGGGAACCTGCTTCACTAGGCATTAGGGAGATGGGGTGGAAGGTGATTGTGACATTAACAGCTGCAGCTTCCCATCTGCCAGGCACATCCTGAACACTCTAGACACCTCATTCCCTGATCTTAAGGTGAAGACATATCATCACCACCTCTATTTTATGAAGAAAACCAAGCAGCCAGAGGTTGTCTTGACCTAAGTCATTGGTGAGAGAAGAGGCCAGGGTACCATCTTGGTCTTGGGCTGATGGTGTCATTGGGACACCCATTCACTCAGTGAATAAATACCCACTGTGAGCCTGCTCAGACTTGCTCCCTTTCCTTAGGGAGCTGACACTTCAGTGTAGGTGGAAGATCCCTGCGAAGCCATGTAAACACACAGCTAAAGAAGATCATGTCAGACAGTAAGAAACACACGAGAAAAACCCAACAGGGAGAGAGGTCAAGGGACTAGGCTGTGGGTCCAAAGGAGGAACTCCGCCCAAAGGCTCAACCTCCAGGACATACCTGGCAACCCTCCCCCTCTAAGGACCTCCCTCCCGCTCCTGGATGCTGTGGAGGCTCCCCTCTGGCTGAAATTCCAGAAATAAGCTAATTCCTACTTATTGATCTCCCTCTCCAGACCAGTGTTTTAACTGAAAATGTCTAAGTGTGGCCTTGCAGTGGCAAAGCCATTTGGGGGAAAGATGTCCACTCTTTTGCCCAACCATAAAATGCCCTTTTCCTCCTACCTCTCTGCCTCTGGTGAGAGTTTTTGATGGCCCCTCTCTGGGAAAAATGCTTCTGAAGACCTCTCTTCTTTCTCAGCTAGTCCCCTTCTGCTTCAAGCACTGCCTTCCAACCATCTCCCTTGGGGACACCTCAGATTAATGAGCCAACAAAAGCCAAGCTTTGGATTCCCCTGCCCACAGCCAGGGGTGGGAAGTGACACCTCCGACCCCTGGAAACAGCCTTGACCTCTCTCTTCATGGGGAGTAAGGAAGAGTTTCCCTACCACATGCTATTCACGCTATTTGGTTTCCCACATGTAGTCCCCTGTGCTACCTATAAAATATTAGACACAGAGAATCTTCCAGCAATAAAGCCTTAGATCTTCAGACTTAGCATCAAATTACAGACTGAGACTCTTAGAATCATGAAAGATTAGAAATCGAGCATGTTAAATGGCATGAAAATAATTATGGAGGTTTTAGAATTAAAAAACAAGATCTTGAAAGTCTCAGAATGCTAGGATCTTGGAATGTGGAGTTCAAAGGAACTCCTGGCTCCATCATTAACAGTTGATGGCTTTGAGCATTGATTTATTCTCTCTGTGCCTCAATTTCCTTGCTCTTAAAATGGAATAATAATTCGTGCCTGACACATTGCTCTGAAGAGTCAATGAGTTACTGTATGTGCTGAGCCAGCACCAGGCATCCAGTAAGCTGTGAGCTGTACTAATACTCTTACAACTAATCCAGTTCACCTTCCCTTGTAATACGGTTTCACTGGTTATCCATCCCTCCACCCACCCAGCTTCTGTGTAGGAGGCCATGCAACTGAGACTAGATTCCCTCCTAATGTGAGATATTCATTTCCATTGGAAGCAACCTGTATCACTCCAAAGCCTGCTGTCCTGTCACTTCCTGCCTCCCTTGTCCCAATACTGTCCTCTATAGGCAGAGACTCCCCCTCATCAATGGCTACACAGCCATTGGGAGCTCAGCCTGCTCAGCTTCTCCTCCTAGCTGGCCAGGTAAAGGTGGTGTGATTTGTCTGGAACCCTCCCCACCCCAGTTCTTTTCTTCTTTTCTCAGTACCCTCTGGCCCTCCCCCAATTCCTAGTTTTCCTAGAAGCTCTAATATCCTGCCTTCCATAGACAAAAGCATCCATTAATTCTCCTGAGGTCACAGGGGCTGTGTATTTTGCAAAGGAAGCCTGGAGAAAAAGGCAACATTCCACCTAAAGCTGCAAGGTGCCGATGTTGGGAGCTCAGGTGTCACCTGAGACTTGACAGATCAATGAGTTTAAGCAGAAGGAGTTTAGAATGACCCGACCCCGGAACTACAGCACCTGACAGCTGCCCACTTTGCTTGGGCGCTCCCCTTCCTCCCTGGTGCTTCGTGTCTGTGAGTGAAGGAAAAGTCACCCAGACTGTTGCCCTGGTGAGGCTACACACACGTCTGCACTAAGGGTGGGCTGCAATTCCATGCTCCTGCAGCAATGACTCAAGATCCAGCACCAACAATTCCCTGGCTTTGCCACTGGGGGCTCGAGGAAGGAGCAGCAGCAAAGAAGCTGGACATCTGCAAAGCTTCCATCGCTTCCCAAAGGCATTTTATGGTTGGGCAGAAGAATGGACATCTTTCCCCCAAATGGCCTCGCAGCTGCGAGGGCACACACAGGCTCTTTTAGTTAAAGCACTGGTCTGGAGAGAGAGAGAGAGCAGTAAGTAGAAATTAGTTTATTTCTGGAAATTCAGCGAGAAGGGAGTCTGGGCTAGTTTTGTGTTTTAAACTATTTCGCTTTTCCTCCTACCTCTCTGCCTCTGATGCCAAGGCGCTGAGGGCAGAAGTGGAGTTGACAGGACCAGAAGTCTGGAGTCAGGCCTCGGCAGTCAGCAGAAGGACCTAACCAGGCTTGGGGGCCTCTGCAATGTCCCAGGACATCAAGCCTAACTTCAGCGAGGACACCAACAGAGCTGTGTTCTCATGGTGGGAAAGAAAGTGCAAGATGGAGAGACACTCCAGAGGGGAAAGAACAACCTGCGTTCCAGCCCCTCGCTCCCTGCCCACACCTCTTTATGCTGCAGGGGCAATTGCTGGTCCCTGGTCCCTGCTTCTCAGGTGTGCTGGGCCCTCCAGACCATGCTCCTTTGCACATGCTGTTCCTCTGCCAGGAATGTGCTTCCCAGCTGCATTCCTCCTCCTCCATGCAGTCTTCTGAAGCTGCTCTCCTCCAGCCCCAACTCCACTCCACGCACCCACCTCAACCTTTATTCTTCTAAGGCCTCTTCCAGCTCCAGATCTTATACTTTTAGAAGCTCCTTCCTCCATCAAATCAAACATATCAAGATTGCACATTAAATCGATGTATGTATATAACTATGTAAGAGCCAAGGAGAGCAGAAAGTGACTAGTTGATGATGTTACATTTTGCAGAAATTTAATTAAAAGTGTCCATTTTAAGGTTGCATCTTTCTGTTTGTATTTGAATACCATAATTTTTTGCATGCTTTAAACATGTTGATAGGGCCAAAAGAGCTCTGAGGCCCTGGCACTGTGCCTGGAGCAGAGTTTCTAATGGGGAGCACATGCCCCTCATACTCTCCAAACCCCTGTCCCAGGCTGACCCAGTGTCTCCTTCAGACCTGCACAGTATCACATGCTGATGTGATCATTGTCTGTCAGTAACCTTCACTGGACAAGGTGGGGAACATGACTTGTTATTTCTAGATGCCACATGCTCAGCTGGCACAGAGAAGGACCCATCAAGTTCTTGAGAAAAAGCAAGCAGGTAACAAGACCTCCCAGCAGAGCAGACCCATGGGAAACAGCAGACATGAGTTCAGGAGTACAGAGATGGGCTTCTTAGGGCTCACTTCTCAATACGCACTGCACCAGCTATCAGAGACTCTTCTCCAGGGGACGAAGCTTCCTTTCCCTGTGGAGAGATGGAGTCATTGAATATTGAGAGATGCTATATGATGATCCAGGTGCGGGATGAGCATTGCCTCTCACTATCATGTCAGAGTCTTCTCTGCATCACAGATGCCCCAGGTGGAGGCTGGAGGCTGCCCTGGCCCCTGGCTTGCTCTCTGATCAGTTGTCTAAGTGGGGACGCCCGTTGTCCTCTCTCTCAGCAGGGTGGGAGGTGACAGCAGGGAGCAGATGGGGCAACCCTACAGAATCTCCCACCTCCTCCACGGGGAAACACACGTTCAGGCACAGGTTGGCTGGTTAGGCCTGGATTTGGATGTACCAAGGTCACATTATGTCTGACCCAGAAGAGTGACTCACTATCCACACGGGCTAAGGTCCGTGGGCCTTCCAGACCCTTCCTGACCTGGCCCTGCCCACTCTCCACCCCAGTTACACACCACTGTTCCCGCACCCACTCCACTCCGACCCCTGACACCCCTTGAACACGCCAAGCACACACCCACCTCGGGCCTTTGCACTCACTGTTCCCTGGGCCCAGAAGGCTCTTCCCCCAGATGGCCACGTGCATCACTCCCTGACCTCATCCTTGTCTCTGATGAAATATCACCTCCTCAGAAAGGCCTCCCCTGATTGCCCCATCTAAAGGAGCCCCCCTCCTTCCTCTGGGAGACCTGCAGAGCAACTGATTGAAGGCTTGGAGCCTCAGCCCAGGGAAGTTCACAGGAAGAAAAGAGATGAGAACATGCTGAGCACCTTCTGTGAGCCTGTGTGTGGTCACAACCGCACCCACGGGCACACTGATCGTCACAGCAGTCCTTTGAGGGAGGAAGTTACCATCGTCTCCCTTTTACAGATGAGGAAACTGAGAATCTGGAAGTGAAACATCGGAGCCAGCTGCCTGTCCCTATCTACTGCCCCGGAGATGTAGATTTGAGATCCTTGGCACCAGAGGCAGTGGCAGATGCCGTGGATATGGGTGAGACTCCAGAGAGTGACTGTGGACGGACAGTCACGGGGAGCAGGATGGTAACTCGAGGTGTAAGGTGAGGGTGAGCAGAGAAACCAGCAAAGTGGGCTAAGAATAACCATTCAGAGGAGTTGGAGGGGAACTCAGAGACAGGTGGTATGGGGAGAGGGGCAGAAAACAGCCAGTGGTGACAGTGATCAGGGCCATCAGCAGCAAAGGCAATCCATGCTGGTGAGCAGCGGCCAGTGTGGGCATTAGCAGTCAGTGAGGGTCAGAGGGTTCCATGTCCATTACAGAGGTGAGTGGTGACCCATGGGGGTGAACTGTGGTCCTCAGCAGCTGATGGTCCAGTGAAGGAAGTACCGACAAGTGTCTCCTGAATGTGATCTCCAAGACAACTCTGGTAAGGTTTGCGAGAACAGCTTCCGGGCAGCTGCATGGGTGAGACCCAAGGGGAGCCTGAGAGGCCAGGAAGGGGAAAGAGAGGGACAGGGGGTACAGGCCCCTGTGATGACCAGGAGAAGGACCACAGCACTCACGTCAGGAAGGGGGACATCTTCTCTGTTAAGCCACCTGCTAGAAAGTGGGTGACCTGAGGGGAGGAATGACAGCAGGACCGTGGATGAGGGCAGCAGGCACAAGAGGAGATGTGGGAAGTCACTTGATTAGAGAACAGCTAGTGTGATGCCCTGCCCACCCCCGGTGTTACCTGCTGGTTTCGACTGAGACAGGGACAGGTGGGAAGAATTTGGCATTAGGAGCCAAGGCCACATGGCCGGAGCCTGGTTTCACTGCTTGCTAGCCCTGTGAACTTCCTTAACTTCTTGGGGCCTCATTTTTCTCATCTGTAAAATGGGACCCAGAATGCTCACACATCCAGCAAAGGGTAGCTATGAGGATGAAATGCAATAACTCATGGGAACGTCTGACTTAGCTCAGTGCCTACTGAAATGGTCAAGAACACAGGCTTTTGAATAAATGTCACTTTCTGGATCAGGTGACCATCCTTAGGCCCAAGGCCTCAGTTTTCCCTCATGCAAAATGAAGACATTAACTGTGCCTAATTGTGGAGTTGTTTTTAATGAAGCAATGCTGTGAAGTACTTAGCACAGCACCCAATGCAGAGAAAACACTCAATAAATGGTAAACAGCAGCAGCAATAGTGAATGGGACTCCCTTCCTTCTCTACTCCGGGTAGGTTTTTTCTGCTGCCTTCATCTTCCCAGGTCTAGTGCCTCTATAGGTGGGGACTCATGAGCTTAGCATCCTGGGGTCTTAGAGGTGGCAGAAAGCCCAGAAGTCATCTCTCTACTCTAGATTTTTCACGGCAAGATGGAGAATCAGACAGAGAGAGGCGAATGTGTGCGAGGTCACAGAGAGGATCATGGTAGGTCCAAGAGAAGGACTTGGGAACACGTGGTCCAAGGCCAAGGCCACGTCTCCCACAGCTCCCTGTATGGGCTGGGGCCAAGGACTTTTGGCTGGGCCTGTCCTCTCAAGTAAACCTGAGAACCAAACCAAATCCCAATATTGCAGTAGCTGCTGTGTCCCAAGTGGTCCCCCGCATCAGCCCTGGCTCTGAGCAGTGTGTACGTCTCCCCGTCTCAACTTTCAGTGAGGCAGGTGCCATTATCGTCTATCTCTCCTTGCAGAGGAGGCCACTCGGTGAGGCTCAGAGAAAGACCAACGAAAAAGCGCCCGCTGTCATAGCAGAGCCAGGACTCCACCCCAGGCAGTTTAGGGCTAGAGCCCCATGCCACCCCTGTTCTATGAGCCCCAGGCAGAGAGAAAAGGAGGCAAGGGGGTAGGAGGAGAGAGGAGAGAGGCTCCTTCCCTTGGATGTCTGGGGAGATCCAGGCCGTGGTCTGACACTCAGCACATCCTGTGGGTTCTTCTGCTTGGACGGCCTGACCCTCTATGGGGATGACACCCAGCAAATCCTGTGGGCTCTTCTGTTCAGATGGCCTGACCCTCTATGGGCAGCATCGTGGCTTGGGCTTGACATGCCAGATTTGCCTTAGCCCTAAGCAAACCCTCTGACCCCAGGGGCCTAAGGAAAGCAAACTGCTCCACAGACTGAGCTGAGTGCAGCAAGAACAGGACAGAAAACACCACCAGATGCAACTGGGCTGAGTCCCAGCGCCACCACGTCCTGACAGTGCAAACATGGGCAAAGCTCTCCCTCCCCTGAGCCCCACCTTCTGCATCTGCAAAATGGACACAGTGTCTAACCACCACTTTGTAATATCGTTGGGGACTTTAAATAAAATGAGACAGAGGAGAAAATTGGTGCTCAGAGATGCTAAGACAGGTGCCCGGGGCTGGCACAGCTGGTAAGCGGTGAAGCCAGATCACAGGCTTTACTGTCCTGTTTTAATCTTCGCTCTCCCATGTACAAGCCATGGGGCCAGTGATTTTACCTTCTTTTTTTGAGGCGGAGTCTCCCTCTGTCACCCATGCTGGAGTGCAGTGGCATGATCATGGCTCACTGCAACCTCCGCCTCCCAGGTTCAAGCGATTCTCCTGCCTCAGCCTCCTGAGTAGCTGGGATTACAGGTGCACACCACCATGCCCAGCTAATTTTTGTATTCTTAGTAGAGATGGGCTTTCACCATATTGGTCAGGCTGGTCTCGAACTCCTGACCTCAGGTGATCCACCCGCCTCGACCTCCCAAAGTGCTGGGATTACAGACATAAGCCAGCCTGATTTTACCTTCTAAGGCTCAGTTTTCTCATCTGTGAAATGTAGATAATGGTACTCTTTTGCAGGTTTTCCTTCAGTATTTGCAATCATGTGTTTAAATTGTCTGCTACCCAGAAATTTTCATAACCTGGTAGTTAAGATGACGGTGATGATGGTGATGATAATAAGCAGGCTGGATTGAGCAGAATTAATAGGGAGAAGAGAGTTGATTAAAGGAAGGCCCTGTCCCCACCAGGAGAAGGAATGGGCTGATTATCTACTGCTGCTCCCACCGCCCATCCCTCTTCTTCCTGCCACCCCTCACCACGAGCTCCAGGAAGCTTATGAGGGACACTTGTGGGGAGGGTGGCTGACTTCCCCTGTGAACATTGGCTGCTATTCTTCCCCACATAGAAGACTCATCAGTCATCACAGGCATGAAAAGTATGACTGGTTCTGCTCTCCCATGGAGGTGGGGACTGGAGCAATGAGGACGGGCAGGGTGGGGTAGGTACGGGCAGGTGGATGGCGGGTGGATGGCAGGTGGGTCTTGGCCCCACTGGCTTGTTAGTGGGTGACCCCACAGCAGTCCTGCTGTGAGTCCAGGCTCTTTCTCGATCTAATTAGCATTGCTGAAAATTAAACTGCACAGCCCTGAAGTGAGTTTGCTCCCCCAAGAGCATTCCAGAACTAATACTGATTAAATATAAAACAGTTCCTCCCTTCAGGGCCAAGTCTAGAAGGCACAAATCAGAAATGGGAGCTGTAATTACTAGCTCTGATTTTGCAGTATGCATTTTTAAACAATAGAATAGAACAGAATAGGGTAGAATGGAATAGAATAGAACAGAACAGAATAGAAAAGATAGAATGAATAGAATAGACAGAATCCAATCTTCCCAACCCACAAGTAAAAACAACTATTTATTCTGCTCTATTGAAAGGAGCATGAGCTTTTGTATTCTTTGCTCCTTCCCATTGTTATCATTCTGGTTTTTCAACCAGGTGACCTGCTGTGTACCTACTATGTGCCGGCATATACAAATGCAAGGGTAAGAAATAAACAAGTCAGACTAGGTGCCCCCTCTTCTGGGGCTCACAGTCAAGAGAAGGATGTGACCCTTCAAAAAAAAAAAGCCACAGCAGATGAGTCCAACTCCCCTGAGGATGGGCTGAGTATTCCATGCACGAGAGGGTGCTGAGAGGGACTACCTCAACTACAGGATGGTTGAGTGTCTTAGAGGCTGAGATTTAAACTGAGACCTGAGTGGCTTTTGCACTTCTTCCCCCTGCCTGGAATGCTCCTCCTCAGACATCCACAGGGCTCCCCGCCTGACTCCTTCAAGTCTGCAGACTTGTCTGTGTTAACTGCAACTCCCAACATTCCTGGGCCCCTTCCCTGCTTTTTTCACCACTGCAGTCGTCCCTGTGTTACTACTACATTTACTCTAGATGTTTATTGCCCATCTCTGCCTATTAGAAGATAAGCTTTCTGAGGCCAGAAATTGTTGTTTGTCTCTGCTGCATACCCAGTACCTGGCACAGAGCAAGGACTCATTAAATGTTGGATACAATGAGTTCTAGTATGTCAATATGTTCAGTTCTTTGTCCTTCATTTTAAAGTTTAACTCCTTACAGTTCAGTAAACAACTTTCTCCATTGGCTCTAATCAGTAGTTCACATCTATTCCCCTGGTCCCCCGCACTGTTCTGACTCATCCCAATCACGTGTTCCAGTCACGTGCTTTGACCTGGTCACCCCTGGCCACCTGCTCTCATCTGCTTTAACCATCTTTCCCACCAAATTAACCACCCCGCCACTCCACTTCATACCCCTGCTCTCTTTAAAATAGCCAATCAGGAGTAGTCTATACTGTGCTGTCTAGCCCTAGCCAATAGAGGAACGAGACAGCAGTAGAGATGACCTCCACCTCCCTTAGGGATAAGAAATGCTTCCCCTCTCCTGTTCAGGTGTGCACTCGCCATTGCTCCATCTTTGAGCTGCATCCTTCTATAGAAGCAAATTGCCTTGCTGAGGAAATTTACATTCGAGTACTACTTCTTTTGCAGCACAAAAATTTTTGCTTATAACATTAAATATATACTGAGTGACTGAATAACCTCATTAGTCAAGCTTGGCTTTGTTTTGTTTTTTAAGAGACAAGGTGTCACTTTGTAGCCCAGGCGGGAGTCATGCTGTGAAGCACAGGCCTAATCCTTAGAGCAAAGAGAGGCAATTCCAGGATCTTAAGGAGGTTTGTGGCCAAGCCTGGTTTAGAAGGATCTTGCTGCATGAATTGCAGGAGACAAGAGGTCCCTCAGGAGTGTGCTGAAGGAGGTGTGGACCAGTGTTGCGATGGGGGAGACGCCTGGAAGGGAATGGAAGGAGGAATAAGGAAAAAGGATGGTACCCTGGGAGTCTTAGTGCCCAGTGGGCCCAGTGGGTTTTGGGAACGTGGGGCAGGGGATCCAGAGTTAAAGCCCAAGTTCTCCATGTTGCTGACCACCCAGGAAGGGAGGTGGCAGAGTAGTCTCCAGGGCACAGAGTGGTTCAGATGTAGTCTGACTGCAATGGAGCAGCCTGTGGCCATCCAGACCCCACAACAGAGCCCAGAGATAACCAACAGGATGAGGATTGAACCAGAAAGGGGGAGGCAGGAGATGAATGATGTATTAGGCCTCATAGGACGCACACCTCCTCCCTGTGCTAACGCCTCCCTGATTTTCACCAAAAACAAGCAGGAGAGATGAAGATGTTTGGATTTGTAATGAGCCCGAACACACCACCTGGTTACAGATCTGACAGCCCGGCTGATCGGCCCAGACCCAGCCAGTGGAAGGAGGCCAGCTGTCATGATCTGGGCCCCGCCATGGCCTATAACACAACATGTGCCCTTGGTGGGAAAGCCAGTCCTCAGGCTGCCCCTTCCCAGGGACCAGGGTGGGGGTGGGGCTCAATCCCAGCCAGAGGGCTCTGGTTGCCATGGAAACGGGTGGCTGGGAAAGGCTGGCCCTGAGCAGAGGCCCCTCAGCCAGGCTCCAGTATCCAGAGCAAGGTCAGCCTGAGCCCAGGTAGCCTTGGCCCCTGGGTTCTGTGACCACTGTTCCCACTGTGCAGGTGGAAACGACCAGTCCCTTTAGATCCCCGAGGGCAGAGGACTCAGGTTCCCTCTGGAGCGGCCTTCATTCACCATCAAGGTTCCGCCCGCGGAGATGAGCAGAGCCCAGGCTCAGCTGGGCACCTTTGGGTTTAGAGACCTCAGCTGCTGGGGCTGAAAATGGAGGCCTCTGAGGCGAGCCCAGAAGGAACCAGGACTAAGCTTGTGATGGCCTAGTGGCTTCTGGCTCCATCTGTTCCTTTTCTGGAGGAGAGCTGGGGCTCTGATGGGTGGGCAGTGCCCTCACAGTGCCCCAGGTCAGCTTCTCCCTGGTCTCCAAAGCCCCCGACCCTGGCCAGGCCTTCAGAGCCTTCTGCTGTGTCCTGCCTCCCTTCCAGGCAGGCTGACTCCAGCTTAGCCATGTCCATCTCGACCAAGGTCTTCCAGCTCCCTGAGTGACAGCCAAGGCTCAGCTCCTGTGAGGCACAGACCACCCCAGCCCCGCCCTGCTCCTCCACTCCCTTCCTGCGGCTGGGTCTGGGAACACCAAGCCTGAGAGCCTCCTTGTGGGGAAGTGGGGAATGGCCAGCATTTTGTGCATAGTTTGGGTTTTTCACAGAGGACATTTTTGGTGCCCAGAGGGGAGATGCAGGGACAGTCATAGCACGAAGTCCTTCCAGTCAGCATGAGGTGTGGACGCCACCCCAAGACCTGTGAGAGCCACGGAAGGGGGTCAAACCCAAAAGCAATGTGACCGTCCTGTATGTGGGCCGATCGCTCTATCTAGTGGCTGGAGTGGCTGATCCAACTGTCCCCAGCATTTGTGCACCCAAAGCAACAGAACTCATGGAGGCCCACAGGCCAGCAAACTAAACATGAAATTATAAATCAAGCTAACCAAGTGTGAAATAAAATACGTTCTATCTTCCTACCTTAACGAATTTTCCAGCTCCTCACTGGCATGTGGGAGCAGAGAAAGCTGGCCTTGACTCCTGACCCCTGACCCGGCCTAGGGCCAGCCCCTCTCACCTCCCCTCCTGCAGCCCAGCTCTACCCCATAGGCTCACTTGTGTGAGACACCCCACCCTGCAGGTCCATGCTCTGTCCATACCTCCTCACTCACAGCTGCATGTCGAAGTCTACAGGCGGGCACACTGGCAGAGAAGAGGCCACGTGAGGCCTGGGAGCAGGAAGGCATTCTGGGGCTGGGGTATCAGGAGCTGGAGCAGGCCCTCCTAAACCTGGGTCCCCCTCACTCAGGTCTCAGGGTGTGCAGAGTAGATGGACTATAGGACAGGTGGGGCAGAGGGACCAGTAGAAGGACCTGAGGATGTCTGGGCCAGGGACGACCAGGGTCTGAGACAGGGCAGGGGAGGAGGGATTCCAGAGGGTGTAAGGTGTTGAAACTGGCAGGACTAGACAGTGCCCGAGGTGTGGGGAGAGGGCGAGTCGGGAATAACTGCTTGTCTCCGATTAGGGTGAGCAGGGGCTGCGGGGCACGAGGCTGAGGAGAAGTTTGATGGGAAGGTGAAGGTTCGGTTTTGAACGTGTCCAGTGGAAGGAGGCCGTGGGCCAGGAGGACAGCAGCTGCAGGAGTCCCAGACGGAAAGGTCCAGGAGGCAGGGCGGCCTGTCCAACTCCACACTGCATGGGCTGCACTTAGGACATGCAGGCACTTCGGAGTCCCCGATAAAGACCGTGGCTCCGGCCAGGTGGGGTGGCTTACACCTGTAATCCCAGCACTGGGAGGCCGAGGCGGGTGGATCACGAGGTCAGGAGTTTGAGACCAGCCTGACCAACATGGTGAAACCCCATCTCTATTAAAAAAACAAAAATTAGCCAGGCATTGCTGGTGCCTGCCTGTAATCCCAGCTACTCAGGAGGCTAAACCAGGAGAATCGCTTGAACTTGGGAGGTAGAGATTGCGCTACTACCCTCCAGCCTGAGCAACAGAGTGAGACTCTGTCTCAAAAATAAAAAATAAAAAAAGACCATGGCTCAGGAAGAGCTTCGACAGGAGACGGTCATCTGGACGTGGACAGCAGGTGGACCCATGGATGTGGATGAACTCACACAGAAGAACAAGAGAGGAAGGCCCAAGGGAGAGCCGGGGTGCCCATGCTGGCTTCAGCATAGCTGAGTCTGCAGAGCTGACTTGTCTTCCGGCTGCAGGTGGGGGCCAAGGAGGGGTGGAAGGGAGAGAGTTGGGTGGCCGCCACCCCCTTCTACGCACTGACCCTGCCCACTAGTTATGTGGCCCAATTAGTGTCCTCCTCTGATCAATCAGATCCATACCTCTCCTTCTTTGAGGTGCATGGAGGGGTCTTAGAAGGACAGCAGAGGTGGTTCTGGCATGAGGCGGTTCTGGCATGAGGCAGAGGGAGGATGTTTTTTCCCCAACAATAATGGTCAGACTGTGCTAACTGCAGGAAGAGTCATTTAAACAAAGTCTGCTGGGAATACAAAGGCAAAGGACATTCATTTCAACTGGGAGGTGAAGCGAACCTCATGGAGGGTCTGCCTTTGACTTTAGCCTTGAAACTGGTGTAAGAGCTCCATAGACAAAGAAGGGGACCAGTAGAGAGGGTGGGAGGCACAGAAGACCACAAGCTGAGGGTGTGTGCAGGGCACAAGTCAGACACACTGCAACGCCCTGGTGTGCTTGGAACAAAGGGTGCAGCGGATGAGGCTGGAGTCAGAAAAGGAGAACTGAAGAGAAGCAGCAGGGGCCTGCAGGGGATGGAGAGGCAAGGCTCCAAGTGGAAAGGGGGACAGAGATAAATGTCACCCGTGGCTGGGACAGGCTTCACTGGTGGAGGGATGGGTTTGCAATGCGAATCATGAAATCACACAGCATTCGAATTCCGAGGAGCCTCAGATGAGAAGAATAACAAAATCATCATTGCTTAAAGCCTTAGAATCTTAGGGAATCTTATAATCTTAGGGTAATTGAATCATTGGATCTCAGAGCCTTAGGTTTTTAAAACGACAGCAATTTTGCATGTTAGATTGCTCAAGGGGGTCACACCCAGCCCCTCCTCCTCCTCGGTAGGATAACATGTACTCAGTGCTCAGCACTTTGCACACATTATGTCCTTTTGTCTCCATGACAACCTTGGGAAGTAGCAATTATTATTTCACCTGATTTTCCTGATGAAGAAACCGCGGCTCAGTGAGGGTGAGTGGGTTGTGAAGGTCAGACACCTTGTAGGCAGTGTGGCCAGGACTCGGCCCAGACCTCTGGGCCTCTGAAGCCCATGCTCTCAGCCTCTCTGCTGTTCTCCTCCTGCAAGCCCTCTCTGCTGAGTGCTCACCCATTCTCAGCTCACACCTCCAGCGACAGGGAGCTCATTACCCTCCCCAGGGGCACCCATCCATCCCAACTTGGTACACAGTTCTCTCTCTCAGAGCATCCACCGATTAGTCCCAAATCTGCCCTAGGAAACCTCCCCCAGGACTCCTAGGGAGAGGGAGAAGGAGCAGCTACCGGAAGCAGGGCAGCGACTACATAAAAGAGGAGGGTTGGATGAGGAAAGCCCAGGTGCAGCCTATCCCTGAAAGATGAGGGATTTTATCCCAAGGGAGGGAAGCAACTGGAGGCATGGAGAGCAGGCCCACTGGAAGACAAATGAGAACCAAGCCCAGAACATTGGACGGTGTGGGTGAGGGATGCATTTATAATTCAGTAATACAATTCTCCAGCAGTCACAGTTATGGGGCCTAATGAGTTTGGAATCGTAAGTGCTATGCCTTTAATTTCTTGGCTTTTCTCCCT
>PVKP010033889.1:15000-24695 GCA_004027715.1 Plecturocebus donacophilus | reverse complement strand
GGGCCAACATTCAACATCCTTAAAGAAAAGAACTTTCAACCTAGAATTTCATATCTGGCCAAACTAAGCTTCATAAGTGAAGGAAAAATAAAATTTTTTGATGACAAACAAGGGCTCAGAGATTACATCACCACCAGGCCTGCTTTACAAAAGCTTCTGAAAGAAGCACTACACATGGACGGGAACAACCAGTATCAGCCATTCCAAAAATATACCAAAAGGTAAAGAGCATCACCGTAATGAAGAATCTACATCAACTAATGGGCAAAACAGCCAGCTAGCATTACCAGAAGCTGCGATTTTCATCTCTGATAAAACAGACTTTAAAACAACAAAGAACACAAGAAACAAACAGGAACATTACTTGGTGGTGAAAGGATCAATGCAATAAGAAGAACTAATGATCCTAAATATACACGCATCCATTACAGGAGCACCCAGATACATAGGGCAAGTTCTCAATGACTTACAAAGAGACTTAGACTCCCACACAATAATAGTGGGAGACTTTAACATTACACTGCCAGTATTACACAGATCAACGAGATAGAAAATTAACAAGGATATCCAGGACTTGAACTCAGACCTGGAACAACTAGACTTAACAAATATTTACAGAACTCTCCTCCCGAAATCCACAAAACACACATTTTTCTCAGTATCACATTATACCTATTTTAAAAGTGACCACATAATTGGAAGTAAATCACTCCCCAGCAATTGCATAGCATTTCACAGGTTTAAATAAAATATTGGTTGTCTGCTTATTTGTTATTTTCATCCCCTATTCCTTCCTGTCTCCATTGTTAAGCAGAATTATTGGCATAAAAGAGGTTTTTAATACCCATTTTTAGACTGCATTCTAGCCTGGGCAATAAAACAAGAATCCCATTCTCTCTCCCTCTTTCTCATCCTCTTTCTTTCTCTCCTTCATTCTTTTTCTTCTTTCTTTTACTGTTTCTTTGTTTTTTTCTCCTTTTCTCTCTTTTTCCAAAAAAAAAAAAAACAAAAAACTTTCAAAACTCAATTTTAGGTAAATAAATACAATCAGAAAAGGACAAAAGATTTGAATAGATAATTCACCAAAGAAGATATACAAATGGCAAATAAGTAGATAAAAAGCTGCTCAACAGCACTGATCAGTTATAAAAGGCAAATTAAAGCCACAATGAGATACCGCTACACACCTATTTGGCTACAATTAAAAACACTGATCATATTAAACATTGACTGAGATGTTAAGAAACTAAAACTCTCCTACAATGCTTGTGGGAATATAAAATGGTACAACCACTATAGAAAATATTTTGCAGTTTCTTAGAGTTAATGCATATTCTATGATCTGGCCATTATACTTTTAGTTGTTTTCACCAACCTAGCAATTTCTGATCATGACTGCCTTATTATTATTATGATCTTGGTTGTACATACATCTATAAAGATCTTCTTTATAATTTTCCTAGGCTATACCAAAGAAGAATGACACCTTTCTTATGTTCCTCCAACCTTAGTGTCTCAACCATTTAGTCATTCCCTGGAGAAATTATAATAGACAGATATAAGAAAGACACTAACAGAAAAAAAAATTCAAAGTTACTATTCCTTCTTGTATTTTTAAATAATAATTATAATTCATCTCAGTAAATCTATGCTAAATACCCACAAAAGACCATGCACTGGACTATGTTCTAAAATACAAAGATAATTGGATACAATTTCTGTCCTTGGTGAGCCTGCAATTTGTGAATGATTTGAGGATCAGTAGATAGAAGCTTTAGTAGAAAATAACAAGGCCATCATTCATTGTATTTTCTGTAATAGCTGTATATTTCATTCATACTCTTTTAGGTCTACATATTTTGAATAAATATTATTCAAATATTTCTCTCTTCTCATACTCAACACAATCAAGATGAAGAAAGTTTGAAGAAAAATGGTGGATAAGCCATACTGAGATAACAGTGAAATTCAAATTCACAAGCAGAGTGATTTTGTTGCATTTTAGGGCAAATTCAAGAGATTTTACCTAACTGAAAGCCAAACTTAACCATCTACAAGGATAGCTCATCGACAGTGTCACATTTATTCTCATCAGTAAAAGTTATTTGGGGACCTCTGATGAGCACAGAGTGTCACTGGAAGTAGATTACTTGGGAATTCCAGGGGTGTGAGGAACACAGCTATACACAAACATGAGATTTTTCTTGATGCCTATTCCAAACACCAAGTGTAATACAAGGAAGTGGAGTTCATAAATGGCACAAAATGAAGCTAAATACATGCTCGAGAGATAGTTATCCTAAAGCTTTTAAATAAAGAACAATAATTTAGTCATAGATTATGTAAAAGTAAACAAATTCAAGCAAACATTTAAAGCCCAGTTAAAATTGGGCCCAACTAAACTAATATCTGGAATATCTAAGCTTTTTTGCTTTCTACATTAAAAACTGTGTTATATCAAGTAAAAAATATGAAGGAAGTTATATAACATTGTCTTTGCATGAACATGGTAAAAACAATACATGAACACCAGCAGTATAAGATCTGCTCCAAAAAAAAAAAAACAAATTTGTAGGAATTTTAGAATGCATAAACCTTCAAATTTAGGTCATTTCCTGCCAAACAATTTATTTGGTTAGTCCTCTTAAGTGCTTCAATACGTTATGCCATGTGGTCTTCTCCAGATTGCACTTACACAATTACTAAAGTGAAAGCTCATATTGAGCTGAAACACCTTAGTTTTTAAATTATTGAAATTCAAAGATAATGTGTAAGAAAATATAAAGCCTCTATGTGTCATAAAATTAAAATGCAATGCTAAACTGTTTTGTATAAACCTCTTTTCCAAGTGATACTTCATGCAATCAGCAATCTAAAGTAAATTAGACAAATAATTGACAACTTAGTTTCAGATTTGGAGAGTATGTTCATATTCACAAATGTATATTTCAGAAAACTTACATGAGATTATTAATTAATATGACTGTTAAATATTCTTATATATGCAAGTCATTTCCCAGTCATACTGAGGTCGAAATATTTTTATATTGCTAACAGCTTTAGAACTGCCTTCAGAACATATAGCCTACAATTCCAAGTATATACAGCATTGACAAGTCTCTGATTTCTGTAGGTACAATTTTTAAAGCAATCAAAATAAATTCACAAACAATGAGTAAAATGAAAGCCTAGGTATAATATTATTTGTATTATTCTGTTTTCCTGCAGCTGATAAAGACATACCCAAGACAGGGTAAGGAATAAATATAAGGAATAAAAGGTTTAATAGACTCACAGTTCCACGTGGCTGGGGAGGCTCACAATCATAGCAGAAGGCAAAAAGCAAATCTTACATGGTAGCAGGCAAGAGAGTATGAGGGCCAAGCACAAAGGGAAACCTCTTATAAAACTATTAGATCTCGTGAGACGTATTCACTAACATGAGAACAGTATGGGGAAACCACCTCTATGATTCAATTATTTCCCACTGGGTTTCTCCCACAACACATGGGTATTATGGGAGCTACAATTCAAGGTGAGATTTGGGTGGGGACACAGCCAAACCATATCACAATTTTTGTTTCAAGTTGTGAGCAAGAAACTTCTCAACATTAACTATAAAGTTGGTTATGAGGATGGTGCCCAAGTAACAGCTGTAAGAACACACTGGGGGAAAAAACATATAACCTTCCAAATAGGATATGTAAGTCTATATTGTGGCTTACTGAAATAAAATTGAGATGTGTCATAGCCACATCTCAATTAACATGCACTACAGACATGGTGATTCTTTAAAATGGGCCCATCAAAGCTTCTCATCACTTACAGCAGATTATCTTGGTGTGGAGTATCTGTCATCATCTATTTTCTGTCTGCCTTTCCAAATATATCTTTAGCCGTGCTCTGAGTTCTCAACACTGATATATTTAATGTTCCTTAAGTAGATCCATGCTTTGCCATCTCCTGCCTCATCTTTCAAGCACCAGCTTACACATCATGTCTTTCATTAGATTTCCCTAAACTTCCAGCCAGAAGTAGTATTTGTCTCCTCAAAACCAGGACTTTTCTGTGACCATATCACATTCTGTATTGTGATAAACTAGTTATTTCCACATTCCTTGAAGCCAAACCATATTTTGTGCCCTGGTTTACCAAGGGTAGAAGGATTCTCCCTAAAAATTGTGGGCTACTTTTCCACTTTAAGCCACAATATCTTCCACTGTGCCAGGAGCAATGCCTTAGAAATAACAGAGGCAAATAAATATTGTGTGAATACATGAAAGAGAAAAATTTACTATGTCCATACGAGGGTTGAAATGTAACTACAAGATCTTATTTTGACATAATTGTTTTTCTGCACATCACTACAGTTTTCCAGAATATATCTGATTGGATCTTAATATGTGCTACCTGATAAAAGATCAAGTGGACAATACATTTTAGAAATGCTAAGTTTTAAAATGTTAAGTGGGATTTGTTTTTTGAAATTTCAGAATATCTGAAATCATACCATAGTGCTTTATATCTCTTGAAAAAGTGGAATAGAATATTCAGTGTTTACAACATGTTTTACCACAAAGTATTTGGTCTTTTTCAAGAAAACACACGGGACTACTCTCTGCTGATTGTATTCTGAGAATCAAAACACAAGTAGGATTAAACACCTGCTAATTAATTTAGTAATAAGTCTAGGAATAGAGAAAAACGAAGTATCAACAGTATCCAATTTTATTTACACAAATAATTTAAGGAAAGGTTACCACTCATGTTGAATTCTAGGTATAAAAGCACTAGTTTCCTAAAAGAAAAAAGATTGGATCACTTATTACCCACAGATTTAAAACTTTTACCCCAAAATTGAGCAAGATCATGGAGCATGATCATTTATTCAACAGTGGATTCACATGAAGTTTTGTTAACTGACTGGAATAGGATGCTTGAAGTACTTTCCTCCCTTAGAGTATATATATTGGTTTAGGATAAGTAGTCCTCTTTTTAAACTATCACTATGTTACATGTAAAATGAAAGCATCACTTTCTCTCCATCATTTGGTATGTTGTCAAAGATGTGATTATTTTCCTCCTTAATCTAAATGACCTTACACCACCTTTCCGGAAAGGCAACCTCATTATTCACCTTGATGATTCTCCTTCCAATCTCCCCCAAACCCAGCACAAAGGCCTGCAGCTGCTTTGGTCTCTGAATTTCTAACTTACTTTTTGGAAATCTGATGATATTTGAAATACCAGTTAAAATCTAGCAATATAATGTTTCTTATGAATGCTTCCCCACCAAAAATCTAATAACATTGCATAAAAAAAAAAGACAAAGTAACAATTTTCTTTCTTCAAAACCACTCAGCTATGCAATCTTGAGTTCTTTTAGACCTTCAGAAGGTATGATCAGTATGCATAGGAAAAGTCATGTCTCTTACTTAACTTTGCAAGAGTGCACTGCAAAGCATTAATAGCAGCATTGCTGTGTTAATAAACTTCAGTCAAAATGCTTTGGGAGATAATTTGATTAAAAAAAAGAATAAAAAACACCGAAGCTGAAATATAGCTTTTATAAGCTACAAGATCAATTCACCATGTGCTTTTTTAATCAACTGAAATATATACATTTAAACAGAAAACACAGATGACTTAGCATTCTCCAAAATCACGTCAGTGAGCATGACTAGTTCCTCATAATTTTTTTTTCGAAAACTCTCTTGTGCTCTGACTTATGGAGGAAAAACTTTCCATGAAAAATGTGTGCTACTTTTCCACTTTTGGCCTTGTATGTGCTTCTTCTCTGCCTTAATTGCAATATAAATCAACTGTAAAAGAAGATTTACAGTGATTACGCCTCACTTAGAGAGCTGTGAAGATTGATCTGGAAGTGGTATGTTTGTCAAGCCCTGGGTCTACTTCTCATCTTAGCTGGTTCTAAACTGAATCCCAGGACACATATGGTGATATTCAAAATGAAATCGATGTGAGGGGAAAAAGTTCTGGTGGGTCACTCTGTTCTCTATGTTCTCACCGAGTATACCTAATCACTTACCCTTCCAAAACACTAAGGTAAAAGACTTCACAAACAATTGTGAACTTCAAATTCATTTACTATGTTAGGAGAAAAGATTCTCGTAACTACTGAATAGATCCTATATATCCTCTTGTTTTCTCTGTAAGTGGTCAACTGGGTGAGATAGCAACAGAAACAGAAATCTTCCTGTTTTGAGTAGAGGAATTATTAACACTGCAATTAATAATTTATTAAGGAAGGGCTATATTCAGGTCACTATACTAGTTTCTTGGAGATAGGTTAATCAATCCTTTTATAAATTTGTCTTCTTTCTACCGGAAGTTTATTCCTTGATGTGATCACATCAAAGCAACACATGAACATAGAATTCCTGGCTAACACGATGAAGCCCCACCTCTACTAAAAATACAAAAATTAACCAGGCATGGTGGTGTGCACCTGTAGTCCCAGCTATTTGGGAGTCTGAGGCAGAAGAATCGCTTGAACCCAGGAGGCAGAGGTGGCAGTGAGCCGAGATAGCAGCACTGCACTCCAGTCTGGGTGACGGAGTGAGACTCAGTCAGAGACAGAGAGAGAGAAAGAGAGAGAGAAGAAAACAAGTAGACACAGTGTAGCATGTGCTTTCATGTCTTTCCTCCTTCAAAAGTTCTGGAACGTGTTGAATTTTGGTCTGAGCTCAGTAGCTGGACCTAACTTCCATACCTTTACACAACATCTGCACCTTCTCCCATACTGTTGGCATTCAGTCAAGTGTCACTCTTGTCTAAAAGATGAAATAGCAGGCCTTTTAGCTTTCTTCTTGTTTGATTTCTTTGAAAGAGTCTTTTTTATAATTTGATTGCTTCAGTTAAAAAGTGACCTCAGTGATTTCTTCCAGATGAAATGTAATAAAACCTCTAATAAATTATTAGGACAGATGTTTGCTAACTTGCCAATGTATCTCTTTTAAAAATGGGCTCCTCTTTCCAAACAACACTCCTGAAAAATCATGTTTTCCTGTTGAATTGTTCCCTACTTTTATCGTTTTCCTATAGCAGAATGCTCCTGTTGAATAGACAAGCGCCAAAGATTTTCACTCTCAGCTCATATGAGGACTCAGAAAGAAACGTAATCATACTTAAAAAATAAAGTATATTCTCAAATCTAGAAATTAGCTAGTAATTGAAATTATCATCACAGTGTTTTAACTGATGACCATTGAACTCTTTTCTGGCAAACGGCTCATAGAGCATTAATTGCACGTCACATTACAGATCTGCAGAGTTAAGTTCGTCTTGCCCTTGGGACTGTGAGGTCTAAAGCAACTTTGTAAGTGTCTTTCAGAATTTTTTTTAAAAAATCATTAAACCGCAGGAGTTCTATTAGGTCTGCTAAATGTGTGCCCCACTGTCCTTTCAAATGTCATTCCTTGACCCTTAGAGCTTTGTTATTGACTTTCTACCATATTTCAACACTGCTGAGGAGCTCTACCTCCTTCTGTGTCTCCCCATAGTGCTGCAACTATGTTCTTAACACACCCCACAAAATCATTTCCCATATAAAGCAAATCCAGCAAATTTAGAAAGGGAAGTTGAACCTGATTTCATTGTTTTCTGATCAATGTTTTGCATAAGAGGGACTACCTGGATCGTTTTCTTGTATAGTCCTATAAATATTTTAATTGATTATTTAAAATAACTCACATAACTCCTTACACAAAGAAGGGAACAACGGACACTGGGGTCTACTTAAGGGTGAAGGGTGGGAGAAAGGAGAGAGGCAGGAACAGTTACTACTGGGTACTAGGCTTAGCACCTAAATAACCAAATAATCTGTACAACGAACCCCCATGAGGGAGAAAAAAGTTAGAAAACAAACACGTTTACCTATACAACACACATGCACATGTACCCCTGAACCTAAAATAAAAGTTAAAAAGAACTAATAATAATTCATAATAGTGACTATACTAACATAAAAATAGAATCCTAATTTAGGAACAAAAAGTAAAATTTTTTTTCTGATATCAGTCAGTAAATTATATTACTAGCTCTAATATCTGCATGACAAAGTTTGCAAGAAGCAAAATAAGAAAAATTTATAAAAGTTAACGAAAGATAGCTTCGAAGGTATGACTATATGCCAACTTCATACAAACATTCACAGAATTATAAATCTTTTTTTCAAATTTCATTAATTCAAAAGGGGGTTCTTCTTTTTCTACATAAAAGAACAAGGGCTTGGTTTAACATTGGATCAATCATTTTATTGATTTTCACCATGAAAAGATTTTTATTTCCCAAGCCAACACTGAAAAATAATATAAAAAACATCTGCCAATTCAAGTAAATGGATTCTTTTTGAATACTTTAGAAACACTCTTACATATCCAGAATGTAATTGTAATGCTAATTTAAGATTAAGAGCTGTAAACTGGCATTTTATTATGCAAATTACATATCAATTGTAATTAGCTTTATTAAAGCAAGGCTTTCTAGTTACATTTTTCATACAAAGTCAAAATTTAGATTTGTTGTTCTTCCATTTGCCTATCTATATATTTATAATAGAGTGTGTGTTTCTGTATAGAGACCCAAACATTTAGGATATGCAAGAGCTAAAGTTTGATTACTGACAAGTATCTGAAGCAGGAAATCATGGATGGTGAGCCCATCGACCATGCTCCTATCTGCAGGCTGACTCATGCAGGTTATTAGTGCTAGTCACAAAATAAAATACAGGTGGATTTCTCCTGTGTGTTGTCTTTTACTTCAAGGATCAAGGCTCATCACCATTATTACTGTTGTGTGCCATCTCCAAATCAAAACATAAGTTCTTACAAAGACTAAAACATGGTTCTCTTTCCCAATAAAAAGAAAATACATTCCTAGTACATTAATTGACCAAGTATTCTTTAGATCTATGATATACTCATTTCTGAATGAAAGATTTCTACCACCTTTGACTATTCTCATGAGACTTCTTCTTATACAACTTGACTGAATCCAATTATGAAATCCTTTAAAAGCAGGATGATTTTTTCAGGCTCTATTCAGATGGATTTTTCAATGTTTCATTCTTTTCTCATTTAAAATCTTTTTTTTCAGTTATGTTTCTATTCCTAGAGGAAAATGATATTTAAGTATCTTTCTTGTAAATAAGCATAGAAGTATTTCTATCATCAATAAATACATATTAATACATATCAAATATTTAAGTTGGAATTAATCACTTAGTTTTCATAAGACTGTTTCATACCTGCCTAACTATAGCCTTATATCTCTATAAATTATGTCTGTGATGCCATTGAGACATCCAGACAGCCAGAGCTGGACCTTTTAAGGGATTATTTCACTTCTTGGGTAAAGTAATTTAGTCTTTATTGTAGAGGCTATAAATAGCACTTGAAGGATGAGACATATGATAATTACCCAAAAATCCACTTATATGCATTATGGCTCAGTTATAACATGCATTTAGAATGGCAGCAGACCAAATCAATATTGAAAATCAGAGCACACAGTTATAGTACATAGTCTCAATATCTGAAAACAAAAGTGAACTCTGCATTTTCCTATCTACAAGAATATTTTGAGAAAAATACTTTGCAATAAACCTTAAGACAAATCTCATCAAAAATTAACCTTTTATGTGCTATTGCTTTTGCCCTTGTTCATGTGTAGAA
>PVKP010033889.1:0-10000 GCA_004027715.1 Plecturocebus donacophilus | reverse complement strand
TACTCTGAACAAAAGAGCTCTAACATCAAATGCTTGCTGGGGATCATAATTTAATCATGATAATAGAAAGAGTCGGTTAAGAATGACTGACTGGCATTGAGAAACAAAAGATAGATGGCAAGGGTGAATTTAGAACTGCAATTCTCCCATACCACAAGAGCATTTAACAATATCTCAGCCTAGTTCTGCTTGGAGCTTCTTCTTGGGGTTCTATATTCTTAGTCACTCACTATCCTCCGTATTCCACCATTATTCTATAACGATCCACAACAAATCTGAAATGGATATTTTCTTAAATTTGGGCTTTTAAACTAATTGTTGTGGATTCTTCTTTCTGTCTGCCACTGGCTACAAAAGATGAGCTCTCCTTTAACTGTATTTTTACAGCTGCAATGATCTCTGTGACTAATTTGCTTCTGCACAAATCTGTGCCAGACGAAAATTTAGAGAAGGGTCTCTCTTCTTACCCTGCTTTACTCTACATTGTTAGTGTGCATTATATAAAACATTTTGGCATTTTAGCAGAAAGATAACATATAAAATGAGGAGGGAGGAATTATTCACTCTACAAAAATGATTTGTTCTATGTTACCATAATAGATAATTTTTGGTGTTTCATGTCCTTTTTGAGGGAATTAAATGAGATTAGTAATGTAAGTGCTATAATACAGCATTTATAGACCATACATGCTTTTGGGGGTTTCTTAGATATGACTATGTCTCTACATATGACTTACAAAAATTAATACTCTGTAGTGTCTTAGTCTGTTTGTGCTGCTATGAAGAAATATCTGAGCCTGGGTAATTGATAAATAAAAGAGAGTTATTTGGCTCATGGCTCTGCAGGCTGTACAAGAAGCATGGTGTTGGCATCTGCTTAGCTTCTGGTAAAAGCCCCAAGCTTCTTCCACTCACGGTGGAAGGTGAAGGGGAGCTTGCATGTGCAGAGATCACATGGCAACAGAGGGAGCGAGACAGAAGCAGGAAAGCACCGGGCTCTTTTTAACAACCAGCTGTCATGGAAACTAATAGTGTAAGAACTCACTCATGCCAGAGAAGGCATTAATCTATTCATGAGGAATCCAACCTCATGACCCAAACACTTCCCATTAGGCCCCACCTCCAACATTAGGAACACACTTCAACATGACGTTTAAGGGCCACACATCCAAACTAAAACAGTAAGAAAACATTAATTAAAACAGGTTAAAAATTAGGCCGAAGGAAAATATAGTAAGGAATCAAGTAAGCCGAGGAGGGATGTACCAAATACATCCATGAAGTCTTCTATATTTGCAAGTAATGACTGCAAGTTAGGCTCTGAGCTTTCTAATAGCCAACATAGAGAAACAACTCTTGTAATAGTTTGATCACTCGATGTTAGTAATCCTAGGCATAATAATATAGAGAGATGAAGAACATTTTATTATATTAAACATTCAACTATAATTAAGTTTTATGTTCAGTTCTCTACACTCAATTTTGGCCATACTCTGTCTCTGGTAGAAGTGGAAGAGCTTGAACATTCATTGCATTAAAGAATGAATATACATCTTATGTCAAAATTTGGCAATAATAAAATAATAATTTCCAAATTTCTCCTTGAAATCCTTTAGCAGAAACAACTGCTATAGTCACACTGAAGATCTTCGACTGTCATCCAGCTGTGATTATGAAACTAACCATAGCTCCCATCCAGGCCTTTGCAGAAGACTGTTTTTATTAATTTACTAAATATGGTCATTTGTTTGTTTGTATTCATTGTTATGTGATGAATCCAGAATTATCCTATTTGTATTCAGCGCAAAGCAGGTGCTGAAATTTCTCAAATCTTGTTATTTCTGTTATAACTTTTAATGTTTTTTATTCTATGTGATAACACCTATTGGGCAGATTTTTATTTTTAAGGTTTTTTTCTTCCTAAGCATAAGATTATGAGGTATAAAGAGGGAAATACCATTTATAGTCTACATGTATGCATTAGTGATCAATTCGTGATCTCATTCATATGTGAAATACGTATGGTTAAGATGTGAGTGAAAACATGGAAGAAGGTTGAAAACAGGTCAGAGATAATGAGACAAAAAGAAGACAAGAAAAAAATGATGTATTGTTTAAGGCATTTAGAGTAATATTTTGTTTCTAATTCTTCATCAAAATCAGAAAACAGTTCTGTATATGAATATAATTGTACATGCCTCTTTATTTGTAATAATTTTATTTTGGCATTTTGAATTGAACTACCCTTTAAAATATTATTTTGGTTGCTGAAACAAGTCATATAAGTACATTGGCATACTTCTTAAGAAATCTGTTCTGAGCTAGAAAAGTGTACTTCATTTTAACAAGGCATTCACAAGTCCATTGCTATTTCCAAAACAATTCTACTATGTTGCATTCACACAGCTAGTCTAGAAATGTACCAATTTAGTTCTCACACATCAAGCATAAATTTGCGTTTGAAAGTCTCACTTGGCTGGGTTTTACAGGTGTCCATATTGTTCTGACTATGATAAGAGATGGCATTTAGGCCTTTGTGGATATGCTTGTGCTGTGTCTAGAAAGTGTTCACAATTCCCTTTTATTCCATTTCAATTTTCATATCTAGATAATCTCCTTTCACCCATTAACACATTAATTGCAGCAGCACAGGCTACATAGTCATGTAGATATAGACTGGGTGGGGTGTTTGCTGGATAAATTATTTCATCCAAGATCTGCAGATCCTGCTCAACCAATGTAGCAAGGCATTAGATCTGGCTTTGAGATGACTTTTAGAACTTATGAGAGCCTGTGAGAAAACTCAAACAAGAGAGCCGGATAGCACATACATCACCAACAACCCTCTTCTTTGATTTAGATGGCAACTTCAGAAAGAAAACTTGGGGAATATGCAAGAGAAAAGAAAACGACCTATCCAGCCAGATCAGCCGAGTAAGCCCTGGTGACTGCGAGAGTGACAGGGATAGCATGCAGATTGTCCTCATGTCCAGCTGAGTTACATTGGTATTTTTAAGAGTTTTCATCAGGGGAAAAAAAGGAGCAGGAAGGTGACCATATAATTTATTCTCAAGCCTGGAACAATTATGATTATAAAAGGGATGATAATAATAATTACACTGAGAAAACCAGCATAAACCAGGACTGTCCTACCCTGGAAAAAATGGAATTCATTATTACCCTGGACAGCACTATCCAGTTACTTCCTTTCAAAAGTTTGTATCTTCATATAGAAAGCCTGACAAATAAATGCATAATCTGTATAAATCAGTACACCATGAGAAAGGTAAGTTCAAGAGTACATTGGGGAACAAAATGGGTCAGTGTGATTAATATCTGGGAAAATAGTTTAAGTTGCCTATCATTGAAGGATAAATTGATTTAGAATAATAAACTTAGCAGCTTAAATGAGGAAGCCCTGGGAGGTAAATAACGTGTGGGTAGGAAGTGCTTTTACATGCTCCACTGAGGGTATATGCAGTATTAACTCTCTTTGGCCACTAGGGGACCACTTAGTGCTTTGCACATGGCATTCAACTGCTTTATCATTTTGCTCATATACTAAAGACAAAAGGATACTAATAGCATCAGGGGCCTATAACGTCTCTTGCCTGTACTGCATCTCCTGTAATTGATTGTATGATATATTCTTGTCTAATTCCTTTAAGTAAGTTAGTTTGGTCATTTCTAACTCAAGGACTCCTTAGACGTGTGTTGAATTTTTGGTGCCTCCTGCCAAGTGCCTGGGGCAGAGCTGCACACTCACTACGGACATGACCAGTGTTTTCTCCTGGATAACTTTATTCATAAAAAATATGAATAACAGTTAATCCTGGGAATTTCCCTGGCCCTGCACTAAATGTTGAACTCTCATATCAGGTAATAATTTGAGCCCTGGGAATAACAACAATAAAAATAAGTAAAACTTACCACATGCCTACTAGGTACCAGGTACTATGTGTTTTTATATATATATGTAGTGTCTAATCCTTTAATTTTTTCCAACAAAATTCTGTTTTCTTCACATTAGAGATGAAAAAAACTGAGACTTAGATTGAATTACTAATGAATTCATATTGATGGGGCAAAGGTAGAATTGAATGAGGGATTAAATTTGAATTACCAACTAATTCATATACATGGGGGCAGAGATGAAACTTCAAACATTGTCCAAAGTCCATATATTTTCTCATGTTCCATAAGCACTAGGGAGAAAAGCCACATGATTATCTGGTTCTTATCATGACATCTGTGAATCCTAGCTTCCAAGCAGGGACTTTCCATTCCGCAAACAGGAAATCTTACACTGGTACACTTGTGTTTTCCTGCAGATGTGGACTCAGTACAGAAAACCCTACCCCAAGCTGTGGGCCTCCTAAGCTTCCACTCATCCTCTACGGTCACTTGCTGCATGGGGAATTCAGCATCCTCAATAATTTCTATTGGTGCTCATGATCAGGCATTTTCTGATATGGACATCAGACATTTTATCATATTATTTTATTTTGATTATCATTTTATGTACTTCTTATGGAAAAGTGTATATATATATATATATGTATATATATACATGTATATACATATACACACACAATTTCAAGGCCATCAAGGCCACATCCACTGCTGCCACATGGCAATCACTAGACCATGCAGAAATTCCACTACCCTCAAGTATTACCACTTATGAGCAAGCACATCCACTACCCTCAAGTATTACCACTACTATCCTATTTTTCAAACTATATTATGGTTTCTAAAAAATTTATTCTGAATGTTGTGAGAGAACAAAGCCATATCTTAGTCTCCTCTGAATTCCTAATCCTAAACATACTTACTGGCACATGTTGTTCAAGAAACAGAGAAAAATATGCCATCCAGATATCATCTGAGTGTCAATTTTATTTCCACTGGAAAATCCAATGTGTTTCTAAAATTGCTGGGAGGCCTCTAGACGCAGTACTTTCTTCAAAATACTTGCCTATAACAAATTCTTCTCTGCCCCACATTGAGCAGCTGCTCCTTTATCTCTGCCCTGAGACTGACCCAAATAGTTTTTCCAGAGAGAAGTTTTATGACACAGCAACACAAACACAAACAGTTAACACTGAATATTTGACATCTCCGGGCAGAAAAATCCATTGGCAATGATGCCATGTTTCCCTGACATCACTTTCTTCACCTACTCTGTTCATTTTTAATGTAGCACAGCTGATCTATTTCTTTTGTTTCCTTTCCTCCTGCTAAGGTATCACCTTCCATTCCAACAAACTAACAGAATTATTTTTTAAAGTACATTCTTTGTTAACTCTTAAGATGTTCATACAATGTACTTTTGAATCTCATAATAGAAGCAAGAAAAGAAGGAAGGAAGAAAGGGAGGAAAGGTATATGGAAGCCACTCAGAAGTATCAGCCTCTTACTAAATCATATAGATTTCCAGACATCCTCCCTCTCCCTCCCTCTCTCTCTCTCTCTCTCTCTCTCTCAACAATGTCGATGATGTAATTAACATAAAATAAGCAGCATATGTTTAAAGTGCACAATTGGATGTTTTGACATCTATATACACTTGTGAAACTATCATCACAATCAACATAATGAATATATCCATCACACCAATATTTCCCTCAGTTCCTTTGTAAATTCATCCAACCTTCTCCATACTCTACTCCCTACCCTGCCCCAAAAAATCATTTATCTGTTTTCTGTCACTATAGATTAGTTGGAATTTTCTATAATTTTATATAAATAATATCATATAGTATTTACACGTTTGTCTAGCTTTTTTGTCAACATAATTATTTTGAAATCCATCATGTTTTGGGTAACAGTTCATTGTTTTTCTTTACCACAGAATTCCATTTTATGGATATACCAAAATGTATTTATTTATTCATCTGTTCATGAACATTTGGGTTGTTTCTATTTGGGGCTATTACAAATAAGACTGCCATGAACATTTATGTACAAGTATTGGAACATTTTCATTTATTTTGGGTAAACACCTAAAAGTGAAATGTCTGTATCATAGGGTAGGTATGTATTTAGCTTTTTACAAAACCACCAAACTGTTTTTCAAATTGGTTGTACCATTTTACATGTCCACCAGCAGTGTATGAGAGTTCCAGTCTCTTTACATCCTTGTCTACCTGAAGTATGATTAGCCTTTAACTACTTTTCACCTGCAGTTCTTTCATGTCTAATGTTGAACACCTTTTTGCATGCTTATATAGCATCCATGTGTCTTCTTTGGTGAATAGTCTGTCCAGATCTTTGGCCTATTTTTATAGAAGTGTTTGTTGTCTTTTTATTGCATTTTCAGAGTTATTTTTCTAAATAAAAGGATATATATATATATATATATATCAGAGAAAAGTTTTGAAATAATTCTCCCAGTCTGTGGCTGGTTGTTTCATTTACTTAACAGTGTATTTTGAAGGGTAGAAATTTCTAATGTTAGTGAAGTGCAAATTATCAATTTGTTCTTTTATAAAACAAATCTGTCATATTGAAGAAGACTTTTTTTTAACATATCTTGGGAGTCTTTGGTCATATCTAAGAAGTCTTCACCTAATCCAAGTCACAAAAATGTTCTTTTTTGTTTTCTTCCAGAAGATTTACAATTTTAGGTTTTTTTACATTCAGTTATATCATTCATTTGAGTTATTTTTATGTATGGTGATAGGTATGGATCAAAGTTATTTTAATATATGAATATTAATTTTTTCAGCACTACTTATTGTTAAGAATATATTTTCTCCACTGAATTGCCTTAACACATTTGTTAAAATTCAGTTGTTTATAGACTCTCTCATCTGTTCCATTGTCTATTTGATGCTAATAGCATGCTGTCAGTTGTACTTTTAACACTTTATTAGTCTTCAAATCAGAAAGTGTTAGCTTATCAACTTTGTTCTTTTTTTTTTTTTTTTTAAACAGCGTCTTGCTCTGTTGCTTAGGCTGGAGTGTGGTGGTGCGATCTCGGCTCACTGCAACTTCTGCCTCCCAGGTTCAAGCGATTCTCCTGCCTCAGCCTCCCAAGTAGCTAGGACTACGGGTGTATGCCACCGTGCCCAGCTAATTTTTGTGTTTTTAGTAGAGATAGAGTTTTACCATGTTGACCAGAATGATCTCCATCTCTTGACCTCATGATCTACCTGACTCAGCCTCCCAAAATGCTGGGATTACAGGCATGAACCACCATGCTCGGCCAACTTTGATCTTTTTCAGAGTTATTCTGGCTATTGTGAGTCTTTAGAATTTCCATAAAAATATTGAAATCAGCTTGTTAATTTCTATCAGAAAAAAATGCCTGCTAGGATTTTGATTTGCAATGCATTGAATCTATACATCGATTTTAGGGAAGATTAATATCTAAACAATATTAAGTCTTTTGACCTGAGAAAACAATACATCTTTCCATTTATTTAGATCTTCTTGAATTTTTTCCAGGAATGTTTTACAGTTTTTGGTGCACAAATCTTTCACACATTTTGTCAAATTTATCCTTAAATATTTTATGCTTTTTATACTATAACATGTGATATTAAAATTTTTTTAAATTTGCAATAGCATATTATTAGTATATATAAATCTTTTTCTATTTATACCTTGAAAAATTCACTTAGTATCTAGATTTTGTATAAATTGCATATTATTACTTACATAATCATGTAGAAATGCAAATTAAAAATGCTTTACTTCTTTCTTTCCAACTTGGATTACTTTTCTCTTTTTGCTTTATTACACTGGCTTGAGTGTTTCGTCCAATGTTGAACATAGTGGTAAGAGTGAATATCCTTATCTTCTTCCTAGTTTTAGTAGGAAAGCATTTAATCTTTCACCATAAGTATGACATTAGCTACAGGTACTCCATAGATGCTTTTATCTGAATGAGTAAGCTCCTTTCTAATCCTGGTTTGACTAGAGTTAATTTCTCCTACATGTTGGACTTTATCAAATGCTTTTTCTGAATCCAGTGAGATGATCATAAGGATTTTCTTTTTTGGATTTTCAAATGTTAAACTAACTTTGCATTTCTAGGATCAACCCTATTTAGTCATGATATATTATCCTTTACTTGTGTGTGTGTGTGTGTGTGTGTGTGTGTGACCTAGAGAGAGAAAGGATAATGTATATATACACACATATATACACTGCGAGAGAGAAAGAGAGACAGTCAAATCCAACTCTGTCTCTTTCTCTCTAGGTATATATGTGTACACACACACACACACACACACATATATATATAGATATATAGATAAGTAAAGGATTATATGTATACACACACACACATATATATACAGACACATATATACCTAGAGAGAGAGACAAAGTTGGATTTGACTGTCTAAAATGTGTCTATGCTCAGGAATAATATTGGTCTATAGTTTTCATTTCTTGAAATGTCATCCAGAATGTGGTCTCAGATTAATTTTGGCCTTATAAAATGAATTGGAAAGTAATTCCTCCAATTTGGAGGAAAAAATACACAAACACACACACACACACACACACACACATACAGAGAGAGAGAGAGAGAGAAAATCTCGCTTATGGAGCTATACAAAATAAATTCAATTCTTCATATTTTAAAACTGTTATTTTACATTCTCTTTTGTTTCACAAGTTTCCCATGTGATATGCTTTTCAGATCCTTGCTTAGCATTATGCTCCTCATTATGAGATGTGACAAATGTTTTATTTCCTTATTAAAATGATATTATGAGAAGACAATCCTAGTAATTTTCTTATCACTGCATTAAACAAAAGAAACTTCACGTCCCTTAATTTTGCATTTAATTTTTATTGATGCAGCCAAAGATTGATTTAATACAAACTAAACACTTCTTAACCATTACTACCATAAAGTAATGATATTGTGTTACAACCAAAACCCAAGGGAACTTCAAATGAAAGGACTCTGCCCCTTTATCCCTGAGAATAAACCTTACTCTGCCCTTACCCAGATAAGTGAGGATTCCTCTTCTTAAACCAGACACAAGGGAAGATCTAAGGAGTGAAAACTTATTCTTTTGCTGGTGACTACAGCAAAAACAAACAAGAAAACCAAAATCTATGAGTACAAAGAAAGCCTTTTATTGGAAGCTACTTTATACATGACTAAGAAGCCAAGTTAGTGGCCAAGGAGGAGACCTAGGAATTATGAAAAAAATTGTGACTAGAAATGATTGGACAACTACAGTTACTGACACCAACAGAACTCTTCTCTCCTGTTTCTATAAATCTTTTGATTCAAGATGATAAGATTTGTTACTTTTACTTTGGCCTAAGTCAATAAAAAAAAAATGACTTGATACGAAAAAGCTCTTACTCAGTGTCCCAACAGTAACAGGTGTACCTTGAGATGACTGATAGTACTGATACTATCTGTCTCCCAGTTGCAGGCCTTTGTCCCAATATGACATGGAACAACTTAGATAAGGATTTCATGGGTTACTTTTATTTAAAGTATATTGACTTTTTGGTAGAAAATGAGTTCTTATGAAATTTAGCAGGATGATTGGCAAATAGTAGGTAATATATAAATATTTGTGCTCACTTTGGCAGCACATATACTAAAATTGGAATGATACAGAGAAGATTAGCATGGGCCCTGGGCAAGGATGAAATGCAAATTCGTGAAGCGTTCCATATTTTTGAAACTGGATCCCTTCCTGACACCTTACACTAAAATTAACTCCAGATGGATTAAAGACTTAAACATAAGACCTAACACCATAAAAACCCTAGAAGAAAACAAACAACCCCATTCAAAATTGGGCAAGGGACATGAACAGACACTTTACAAAAGAAGACAAACATGAGGCCAACAAACATATGAAAAAATACTCATCATCACTGGTCATTAGAGAAATGCAAATCAAAACCACATTGAGATACCATCTCATGCCAGTTAGAATGGCGATCATTAAAAAATCTGGAGACAACAGATGCTGGAGAGGATGTGGAGAAATAGGAACACTTTTACACTGTT
>PVKP010033888.1:0-24670 GCA_004027715.1 Plecturocebus donacophilus | reverse complement strand
CTATTTGCCACTCAAACTGTGCTTCAATTTCACTTGTCATTTCTGCTGACACATCTAACACGGTCCTCTCTTACAGCTGCCCTACATCCAATCCCGCAAGACCCTCACTGCTTTTGTGAACTTGAGCTCTCTCTGCAACCCTCTAGCCCATCCTCTGTAGGCGCAGTCACAGTAATGCCCTTGACTGCAGCCTTGAAGACGTAGGCATTCCAGGTGCTCTGCCCTGGCAGGGATTCAGCCTTCTTTTCTGTCTGCAGTTTTGCTCTTTGCCCTACTTCAGTGCTGATCCAGCTGGCTGTGACTCCCCACCAGACCTGAAGGGACTTGCACCTCCTGAATCCGGTTAGAAGCTGGCTCACATAGCTAGGCTGGTAAGTTTCAGCTTTGCTGCTGTAGACACCTGGGAACTAGGCATGGTTTGGGGGTGTCCTGACACGGTGGATATTTGTTGTTTTGTGTTTCTGGTACTCCTTCTACTTTTTGGGCATAACACTCCCTTTATTTAGGGGAGCTGTTCCTGCTACCCCATGTGAACCAAATGGGTAATTCATATTTTACATGACCATGCTTGCCTGTGTTTGCTCCAAAGGTGGGCCCCTGGCCAAGCTGAGCTAATCATGGGAGCCGCTGCCCGGGCCACAAGGACAGGGACATGTCTCTACCGCATGACTCAGAGCACACCAATCACTCCCCTGGGATTTCAAAAACTAAATCTGCAGGGAGAAAACGTTGTTCTCTTGAGGAGAAGCTGGGAGGTGTAAGCCTGTAGCTGTAGCAGCCATGTCTGACTTCTGTGAAGAAGCCAAGCTGTGGTTAGGGGAGAAGAAAGCCAATCCACAGAGAGAGGCAGAGACAAGAGAACTCGAGCGAGTGTGAGTCCCTGGCTCCAGGTGTCTGCAGTCACACTTCTGCTCTTGAGGGACTTAGGTCAGTACGCTCCCATTTTTTCCTTAGCTAGTCAAGTTAGATCCAGTCATGACTATTAGACATTGAGTCATGGCTACTATATTTGGGAAGACCCAGAGGTTCAAGTGAGCTTCCCCATGTCTTCTACCTGCCCACCTTTGGAAGATTACTTCTTCCACGAAGATTTTTCTTTTTCTTTTTCTTTTCTTTTTGGAAACAGGGTCTTGCTGTGTCACCCATGTTGGAGTGGAGTGGCACTATCTCGGCTCACTGCAACCTCTTCCTCCTGGGTTCAACTGTTTCTCGTGCCTCAGCCTTCCAAGTATCTGGGGTTACAGATGCCTACCACCATGCCTGGCTAATTTTTGTCTTTTAGTAGAGACTGGGTTTCACCATGTTGGCCAGGCTGGTCTTGAACTCATGAGCTCAAGTGATCTGCCCACCTTGGCTTTCCAAAGTGCTGGAATTACGGGCTTGAGCAACCACACTTGGCTGGAACTTTTTCTGACTGTTCAAAGTAGAACTGACTCCTCCTCCTTTCTTCGTTCCCACATGGCACTTCAGTTCTGTTTCTCTCATGGTAGTAGTAATCCTTAGTGTACTTGCTGGTCTAACCATTTCGTTCTTATTCTTATTTGTATTCTCTAAGTTGGGCATGTAGATGCTTAGTATGTGTTTGTTGGATGAAAGGATAATTGGGTAGACGGATAAGTTTCATTACTATTAAGTTGGTGTCTCTGTAAGTCAATCCTTTAATAAAGATGTCAAAAGTCCAGAGGATCTCTGAGGACTAAATTAATTCTGGGATTTTGGAGGGGCTCTGAGAAAACCTGGGGAAAGTGAATTCTCCTGGAACGACTCTATCACTACTACACAGGCTGATGGGAGTTGGTTCAAATCTGCACAGGACACCTGGTGATTATCAGCTTTCTCTGATTTGCTCAGGGTGCATGAGAGTAGTGTTTCAGCTGGGCACGGTGGCTCACACCTGTAAACCCAGCACTTTGGAAGGCTAAGGTGGGTGGATCACCTGAGGCCAGGAGTTCGAGACCAGCCTAGCCAACATGGTGAAACCGTTTCTACTAAAAAACACAAAAATTAGCCAGGTGTGGTGGTGCATGCCTATAATCCAAGCTATTCAGGAGGCTGAGGCAGGAGAATTGCTTTAGCTGGGAGGTGGAGGTTACAGTGAGCTGAGATCACACCACTGCACACTCCAGCCTGGGTGACAGAGTGAGACTCCCTCTAAAAAACAAAAAAAGAGTAGTGTTTCCTCTGAGGCTTAGGATGCCAGTTGGGGAACTCCAAACTTGGGCATTATGTGGTGGCAAACCACCCCCATCCACAGAGACACTCAACCTTGCCATGGCAAGTTAGACATAGCAGGGAAGACTGGGCTCTTCCTGATTTGCTGATGAGTTCTCACTTTTCCTTCCACACTTCCTAGGTGGGACTGGGGCTCCATTCCCTGGGGTCATTCAGAGTCACACTCTTTCTCCTTAGCCATTTTCTCTCAGCAGAGTCACTCTTATTGGTGTAGGTGCTTCCCCAAACTGCTTCCTTAATGTCTCTGTCTCTGTCTGTCTGTCTGTCTCTCTCTCTCTCACACACACGCAGACACATACACACACACACACCCCATTTATGACATTAGCTCTTTTCTACTGGCATTTTAGTCATTCTTTCCCATGGAGACTATGTGCTTTTTTAAGGGCAATTGCCGTATATTCTTCACTTTGCAGCCCCTAGGGCACTCAGCACAGTGGCTGAAAGAAGCAGCGTTAGATGTTTTTGAATAAACTCTCTGTTCTCACATTTAGGTTTCTCTAATTGCTTTAATTCAGATTATCTACACAGGTTTCTACATAGGGGTTCTCTTAAGAATATATTGTGAAAAGCTCTCTTTTGCTGATATGGATGTTTCTCCGAATTTATTTTTCATACTGACAGATTGTTTTCTGGTCTGAATGTACTGTCATTTATTTTCCCAATTCCCTCATGCTGGAGCTTCTGGGTCCATCCAGCATTCATAATTATTAACCATGCTGCTGTGAACCTCCTTGCTAGACCTTTGCGTGTAATCCATCATTGCTGCCTTGGATAAACTCTTAGAATAGAATCTACGTTTTAAAATCTTTTGACACCTCAGTCTGGACTGCTTTTATAGCTTTTCTCATAGCCATTATTCCATCAATAGGTAACATCGACAGCCTTCAGCAAATGGAACCCTCCAGCCCTGTACCATTTCTTCCTCTGAGTTACATGTTTTGTGGTTTTAAGGCCAACTTGAAATCATTGAGAAACAAAGACCAAGAAAAGTTTTTTAAAGTTAGGAAAAGTAGAAAAACCTATAGAAGTTCTTCACAGGGATACCACAGAATCAATGAGGTTGACATTTTGTCTCTTTTTAAAATTTATTTATTTATTTATTTTGAGATGGAGTCTCTCTCTGTCACCCAGGCTGGAGTGTAGTGGTGCAATCTCGGCTCACTGCAACCTCTGCCTCCTGGGTTCAAGTGATTCTCCTGCCTCAGCCTCCTGAGTAGCTGGGATTACAGGCCCCACACCACCACTAACTTTTGTGTTTTTAGTAGAGATGGGGTTTCATCATGTTTTTCAGACTGATCTTGAACTCCTGACCTCGTGATCCACCCACTTTTGCCTCCCAAAGTGCTGACATTACAGGCATGAGCCACTGTGCCCGGCCCTATTTTATTTTTTAAAAAGTGCTTATTTTTTAATGAAGTAAACCCAAAAGATGTATAGTCAGGCTCAAGTTGTGCAGTTCACAAGCATGGAGGAAACAAACAAACGAAACAACAAAGTTCAGGATGGTCAGAGCAGAGTTAACCCAGGATGAGGCTGAACTTGCCACCAGGGGGATTTCTTCTGATGGCACTGGGGCGGGGACCACTGGGCTCAGCACAGGTGTGGCAGGCACAAGCCTCTCTTCCCTCTGCCCCAGGCTGCCTTGCAAGTCTGTGTCCACATTTTCATGAATGCCACCTTCTCCCTTCAGATCTAAGAATCTGCAGAGTAAGTTGCAGAAGAGTTCCTTCCCTGCAGTCCAGATGACTTCAAGTCTTCCCCGCCACCTCTAGACTTGGCACCTGCTGACGTGGCCCAAGAAGGTGGATTTTCTTCAGGTGTCCCAAAGATATTAGAGGCCATTTTGTTCTTTTCTCACAGGTTGTTCTGTTGGTTCATCAAAACCCAATGGAAAATTGGATCCATCGCCTGGCAGCTGCAAAGCCCAGGAGCTGTTCCTGCTGTTGAAGTCGACACCCTTGATGGTGGTGGTGGCGGTCATGGGGCGGAGGAGCAAGTTAGGGTGGCATAGAAGCAGAAAGTTGAGAGTCAGAGTCACCGAGGAGCACAGGGAGGCTCCACACCTCACAGATGGGCCCCGCTGGGGGAGTCTCCCGCCCACATGATGACTCTTCAAATGCTATTTGGAATATGTTTATTACGTCTCTCTGTCTTTTTTTTTTTTTTTTTTTGAGATGGAGTCTTGCTCTATAGCCCAGGCTGGAGTGCAGTGGTGCTATCTTGGCTCACTGCAACCTCTGCCTCCCGGGTTCAAGCGATTCTCCTGCCTCATCCTCCTGAGTAGCTGGGACTACAGACGCATGCCACCGCACCTGGCTAATTTTTTATTTTTGATAGAGACGGGGTTTCACCATATTGGTCAACCTGGTTTCGAACTCCTGACCTCATGATCTCTCCTCCTCGGTCTCCCAAAGTGCTGGATTACAGGCGTGAGTCACCACACGTGGCTATTAAATCTCTTTAAATGCTATTTTGAAATGATACTTATGACTATTTAAGATGTAAATAACTCATCCTAGGTAAAAAACGGCATGGTTAGTGGGCTTCAAACATAATGCCTTCTGTACGGCTTTTGAAATATGGAACTCCATGGCTACTCAGTTAGGTCCCTTGCTGGTGAGTCAGGCAGCCAATACCATCAGAAGCTGACCCCGTACGTGCACCCCATGGAAGATTCTGTAGCACAACCACGTGAGGAAAGCCTTGGACACGAAGTCCTTGTGCTCAGTTGACTCACAGCTCCACTTATCTCTGCGAGAGATCAAAATACAAATGCCAAAATTTCACTTCCCCAATTTTCTATTTTTGCTAATTGCCTCCACCTTGCTCTTTTTCTTTCTATCCTGTGCACATTTGACATTTTAAAAAGGTGTTTTTAGCTCTGCACTTAAGCAAATTGGCCCACAGATTTCCCCAGTGAGTAGCAGACTCTGAGTTAATGTTCACGGTGTCCTAAATGTTAACACCGCTTGGTTTTGCCTTGCTGCCTTTGCCTTGGCCCTAGCTAGTTTTAAATTGTGTTTACAGAGTTACTTGCTTTTTTCTTTCTTTCTTTTTTGAGATGGAGTCTCTTTCTGTTGCCCAGGCTGGAGTGCAATGGCATGGTCTGGGCTCACTGCAACCTCTGCCTCCCAGGTTCAAGCGATTCTTCTGCCTCAGCCTCCTGAGTAACTGGGATTACAGGTGCCTGCCACCACGCCCAGCTAATTTTTTGTATTATTAGTAGAGACGGGGTTTCACCATGTTGGTCAGGCTGGTCTCAAACTCCTGACCTCATGATCCACCCACCTTGGCCTCCCAGAGTGCTGGGATTACAGGCATGAACCACTGTGCCTGGCTGCTTTTTTTCTTTAATGAGTCACAATATCTAGTATTCAATTCAGTTCGGAAACCTACCCTTTCACTACTATTCTGTACATAGGACAGTTAAATTACAATGTTAATTTAAAAGACAGAGAATCTATAGCAGGTTTATGTTTGAACAGGAGAATACTTTCCTGCCAGAGCTGGGGATCTTCTGGGCCTTACTTTCTAGAATATCTTCTTTTGTAAAGAAGAGGAAATAAATCTCTGGAACTTTTGGGGAACACCTTTCATTTTGGTTTTTAAAGATGTTTGCCTGTTTTATCCCCTGTGAATGAGAAGTCATAGAGGACTGCCAGCCGCAGTGGAGGGGACCGATCACAAGGTGTGCAGCATACTGACTTTAAAATGGCTCTGAAAAAACAAGACAATGATTCCTTATCAACACTGAAATCATAAGGGCAGTTAGCTCCAAGTATATATAGGGGTAAAGGACTGTCCTTTATACATTCCTTACTACCATTTGTATTGTCATTCTTGGCCACGAAGAATAAAAATAGACATTTCTATCAAGATGATATTTTCATTAGAGCTGTTTCTGTTTTCTTATTCAACAGAAAAATAGACAAGTGGCTGGGCATGGTGGCTCATGCCTGTAATCCCAGCACTTTGGGAGGCTGAGGCAGGTGGATCACCTGAGGTCAGGAGTTCGAGACCAGCCTGGGCAACATGGTGAAACCCCGTCTCTATTAAAAATACAAAAATTAGCCAGGTATAGTGGCGGGTACCTGTAATCCCAGCCACCCCAGAGGCTGAGGCAGAAGAATTGCTTGAACCTGGGAGGTGGAGATTGCAGTGAGCCGAGGTCGAGCCATTGCACTCCAGCCTGGGCTACAAGAGTGAAATCCTGTTTCAAAAAGAAAAAAAAAGAAAAAGAAAATAGACGAGCAATGTTGGTATTTCCCAGCTGTTCCTGGTTCATCACTCTGGAGTTCGTGTCACGCTCATCTGAGACCCCGTGTTGTCCGCCCAGTTTTGTCATTTCCACATCTGTCTCCTGCTCGTTTGTTGCCTGATGCAGTTGTCCAGCCCTGGACCACTGCTCTGCCCTCCCACCATTTCATAGCCGGTCCAGATCTGCTGCTCTGTGTCCTGCTTCCTCCTGAACGTGGTAGACACAGACATTTCCCACAGCCCCCCCGGTGGAAGTCGAGAACAGGCTGTAACTTTTGAGGTTTTGGGAATGGCAGAAGTGAATTAAACCCCAGGGGCCAGAACTGCAGGCAGGACTGCTCTCAGCATCTGTCTCCCCATCATCACAGGGATACCCACCTGAGTACCCTTCTTTCTAGACTCTGTCAGCAGCCATTCTTCCCCTCACCTGTGGTACAGTTATTTTCCCTCCCTGGGGCCCGGACCCCATCTCTTGCAGATGAAGATAAATGAAAAGATTCTTCAGTCAGATTTGCCTCCTCATTCCCTGCATAAGAATTGCTCTCTTCTCAAGATTACAGTTACTTGAGTTCCTTCCTTCCTTTCTCTCTCTCTCTCTCTCTCTCTCTCTCTCTCTCTCTCTCTCTCTCTTTCTCTTTCTTTCTGATTCTTGCTCTGTCACCAGGCTGGAGTGCAGTGGCACGATCTTGGCTCACTGCAACCTTTGCCTCCCGAGTTCAAGCAATTCTCTCACCTCAGCCTCCTAAGTAGCTGGGATTACAGGTGCATGCCACCATGCCTGGCTAATTTTTCCATTTTTTTCAGTAGAGACAGGGTTTCATCATGTTAGTTAGGCTGGTCTTTAACTCCTGACCTTGTGATCTGTCTGCCTCAGCCTCTCAAAGTGCTGGGATTACAGGTGTGAGCCACGGTGCCCAGCTGAGTACATTCATTTCTTTTAGCAGAGCCCCATCCCTGGAACTTTCCTCTTTATTATCTGAAAGATGCTACAGTTCAATGGCCTCATGTCATATATTTCCCAAAGTTTGGGTTAGTTGCTTGGGTTGGGATTCTCTATCAAGGGGTCAAGGTTGGGCTTTGGCAATCCCAGTCTTCCAGCGTGAGGGCACTTCCAGATAGGACAGCAGGGCCTGTCTGGAGTCTGTGTTGTCTAAATCCATGTTTAGTAAGGGAACATTTTTCCTAAGGAAAACCTAATTTGCAGAAGCATAGGTCCCATTAAAAGCCATACCCCACTGGCATTGCTGAAAAAGACACTTAACTTCCCCGTCAGAATCATTCGCATTCTGGTCTTTCCCAAGAAAGTAGAGAACTTGCTATACATTTGCACATCCGAGTGATAGGTCTGGAAGTGGTACAAGCATGGCTACACAAGAGGCTTATGTCCCACTGCACTGTAGCAATGGTTTCCCCAGTGCAAGCCAAAAAGGTTCTGTGACTCAAACAAGAATGAAAACCATTGGGATAACAAGATTGTTTTCAACTCAAATAGGCCTAAAGGACTTTAATTTTCTCTGTACACTACATGTCTCTGAGAGGGGGATGGTATTATGTGTTTCTTAACCTTTCTGACCATTAAACTCTCTCTCTTCTCCATAAAGAGTTACTCTTCTAAAATTCTAATCAATATTGGATGGATAAAGACATATTTGCCCTCCTTGGTTAAGGACACTGAGTTTACAACCCAAAGATAAAAATAATTACTGGGACTGTGCTTAGAATTATATTTCTAGCCTGCCCAACGGGATAGAGAGAAATCCCGAAAATCCTGTGACCTGGAATCATTTGCAGGCTGAAACAATCTGTTCTATTCCAGATGGTTTTGCCCTGGGAGCCCATGCGGCGTGGCCTACAGGAGCCTCCATGGTCTCTGCTTTCCTTCCTTATTCTTTAGTTTGCTCCGTTCTTTCTCAATTTGAGAGATTCAGGCACTATTCCTTAATTTCTGTACATGCCCATCTAAGGAGTTTTTCTCCTCTTACTCTTAACTTCAGAACTCTGTTTGCTAGTTGACTGCATTGAAAAAATATATTTTCCAGAAGCTTTTTGAGGGACAACTCTGTCCCTAATTATCAGACTTGGGAAGATTTGAGTTTTTTTGGTGAGACAAGCAATAGTGTGATGTCTTGTTTCTGGGAAAAAAATCACACAGAGTAATTTATTAGTAGTCAATGATTCATTTATATTTTTATATGTAAAATATAAAAATTCAGACATTGTCATGTTATAAATGTTAATATCTAATACCTGCTTCAGTATTTCTGCAATCATCCATCATTCTTAGTTGATGAATCTTCTATTTTGACCATAAACTTTCTTTCTTGGTGAAAGGTACTTTTTTGCCCTATGACTCAAGTTAATTCTATATCAAGAAGGCATATGCTACCCAAAGTGCTGTTTCTAACCACAGATGCCTTTCTTTAACCTTTTGGAGACCCGTAGAATGACTTAACTTCAAGAAATGTGAATGCAGAAGTAATGCAAGAGAACCTATCTATGCTAACTGAAAAGTTGGGGTGTAGTGATCCAGTTTACGGTAATCCATATGCTCCCAAATGTACACACATGCATCCACAGGTGCTTTATTTTAAGATGTGGGAAAACAAGACACCTACCAGAAAAGCCGAGTGAGCTATATTTGTCTCAGGAGACTACAATGGACAAAACTGAGAGTCAAATGGATAACTCATCAATCAGATTACTGACTCCTGTCCCGTTGCTGACGAGTTCCATCTCCAGACTTGTTTGGGGGTGGGATTAAGAAGGAAGAACTGTTGTGAGGAAGAAAGAGACAGAAAGGTCGTAGGACAGTCAGTGAATAGATTTCCCTTAGAGTAAATTAATTGTTCTCACAAACATTTTGATCTACTCTTACGTAGTCAACTTGAAGAAGAATTAATATTTTTTTGTCTTGAATGTACAAAACTAATCCAAGAGGAAATAGAACAACAAAGACTTTATTGTAGTTACTTGTCATTTCCTTAGTGGTTTTATTTCCAAAACTTGCCAGTGACAGAGACTTAGTGAGAACAACGGAGTTTAGACTCCATCGTCAGGAGGAAACAGGAGGTGGCAGAAGATTGGAGGGTGGGAATTTCCCAATTGTTGAGAGAATGCAACACACTTCAGATTGCTCAGCATTGGTAATACTTATTTTGTGTGTGCGTGTGCTCCTGGAGCGCCTTATCAAAATCTCCAATATAGCATGTAACACATTGCATTAGAACTGTTTACTCGTATTCCTCAGTTTTATTTATTTATTTATTATTATTATTAGATGGAGTTTTACTCTTGTTGCCTGGGCTGGAGTGCAATGGCATGATCTCGGCTCACTGCAACCTCCATCTCCTAGGTTCAAGAGATTCTCCTGCCTCAGCCTCCTGAGTAGCTGGGATTACAGGCACATGCACCACAACTGGCTAATTTTTGTATTTTTAGTAGAAACGGGGTTTCACCATGTTGGCCAGGCTGGGTCTCGAACTTCTGACCCCAGGTCATCCACCCACCTTGGCCTCCCAGAGTGCTGGGATTATAGGCGTGAACCACTGTGCTCAGCCTCAGATACATTTATGAACAATCAGGTCACACCAAAAGACTTAATGCAGAAATTTATAGGCCTAGAACATCTCAAGTTTTCTTCCCTATGGAACTGTAAACTCTTAAAATACTATGAAGATATACCCATAGGAGAGGTGTGGCTGAACACAGTAGGTGGTAAGGAGCAACAGTGAAAAGATTATGGCCTCTATATTGGTTTCTAGATCAATAGGGGTGATTTAAATCAATAGGTTTTTGCTTTTCTTATATAACAAGAAATCTGGAGGTAGACAGGTTCTGGATGTTGGTTCTGTAGCCCATATATATATCTAGGAGTCTCAGCCTTTCCTTCATGGTGGCAACATGGCTCCTACAGCACCAGCCATCACATCCACATTGAAGGTAGTGCCAGGGCTTTACCCAAAGTTGTCCCTAGTACTTATTCAGTCATTCATCAAAATATTTTCTGAGCACCTGTTATGTGCCAGACACTAAACTAGGCCCTGAGAATAGAAAGATGCTGAGGGCAAGAAGCAGAGGTGACATCATATGTTTTTGTTTTTATGAGGAAAGTAAAAGCCTTCTTTGGAAACTTCTAGAGGCTTCCCTTATGTTTCGTAGACAAGAATGGATATCTATCTCCTTCTAATTCAATCATGGGTAAAGATAATTAATTGGAAGTTTGAAGCCTTAGAACAATCATAACTCATTTTCTGAGGCTGGGGAGGAGCTACTCTTCCCTAAACTCATGTGACAGTCATAATTCCTGGACTTTACCTGCACTTGCTGCCCCTAGAGCTCATTCATTCATTTATCTATTCATTGAATGTTTACTGAACGCCTGCTGTCTGCCAGGTACAAGTTAGGCACTGAGAATAGGAAAATGCATATGACCGGGAGTTCCCAGACAGCGTGAGAATGAAAGCAACACAAAGGAATCGTTGTAAAGCAATGTGATAAGACGTAGTAAAGTGATATTGGGAGTGGAGAAAAACCCAGAAAGACTTGTGAATTTCTCAACCAGAGAATATGGGGTAGATTGAGATAAATGAAGCCTGCATAGAAGAAAGGGTATGACAGCAGGCCCTTGGGAAGAAGCAGGAATTCACAGAGCACAGATGACTGGAAGGTAGAAGGGAGGCAGTGAGGGACTCAGGAGGCTCTGATCTAGTTGCAGTTGATCATGGGGTGCCGGGAGTATTTATTTCCCCATGGAATTCAGTGCTTTGCTCTTGTCTGTATGTCGACCTCTCATGCCACCAATTCAAGGCTGTGAAGCAGAGTAGTGGGCACAGGGGAAGCCTGATTCTACGTTGGAGACCTCTCTCTGGGCAACAATGTCTTCCATTAAAATTGTAATCTCTTTATCTTTTCCCTAATCCTGCCAAACTAAGAGACGGGAGAGTTAACGTTGTCTGTTTGGCCCAGAAAGATCAAAGCTTTCAAAGCACCAGAGGGGAAGGGGCACGATTCCCCTCTTTGTTGATGATAGGTTTCTAACATGTCACCTCACTGTAGCAACTTTATTGGCATGACAAGGCATATAGGAGCACTGTCTGGTCATACAAAGAGCTTTCCAGCTGCAAGCTCCATTGCTCCCAAGAAAGCGAAAGCCTGAGGATCCCCATCACATTCATGAGAGGGCTTCAGAGGAGGAGGAGCCCAGGGTCTGTCTGCATTTTAGAGAAGTCCAAACATGTCAGACAAGGAAGACTTTCATGGTCCCCTAGCTGCTAATCCACAAAAGACTGGGTTGGTCTTCTTTATAAACCTAATCCTTCTGTCCACAGCGATTAGGGGTCTGAGGACACTCTGTTTCAGAAGCACCAGGTACTTTCTGAATCAGTCGATGAGCCAACACCCAGCAATACCTTTAGAAAGCAGGGGGTTATGACATCTGACCTTAGAGAAACCAGATGACATAATCCAACTCTATACAACTCTATTTTGGGTCTAATCACAATCCCCTATTGAGGGAGAAGGATGTACTATCTTAGGATGTGTCTAGGGAGATAGGAAGAGATTACCTCTGGCAGCTTTATTTTGACTTAAAAATGTTGTAGCTTAAAAAATATTATTGATCCCTTTAAAAAGTAAATTAAATGTGGTTTGGGGAGATGTGTCTTAAATTAGATTAAATACTGGATGTTATAGCCTGCCAGGATAATGCTGAAACTAAGGCTCCACACATGCTCTTTCTGAGCTAGAAGAAGGAATGCCAAATGCACTGGTAATGGCCTCAGTAGCAGAGGTTCCAGATGCCTGGGAACGAGCTGGGTAGAGAATTCAGAGGCACCAGCTCTTCTGTCTACTACAGGAATTACATCTACAAACAGCATACATAAAGATGAACAAAATCCTGTATATTCTAAGTTCTACAGATTTATTTGCCCAAATTTTAAATAGAAAAAATTGAAAATGATAATGAATGAATATTTCTAGAAATCCAGATTGATAAATTACAGACCATGAAGAACACTTTCTACTAGAAGAATCTTTTTGGCTGGGCATGGTGGCTCATGCCTGTAATCCCAGTGCTTTGGAAGGCTGAGGTGGGTGGATCCCCAGGGGGAGAGGATCACTTGAGCTCAGGAGTTTGAGATCAGCCTGGGCAACATAGTGAGACCTTGCCTCTGCAAATAATTTTAAAAAGTAGCTGATTGTGGTGGTGCATGCCTGTGGTCCCAAGCTGACTGTGGTGGTGCATGCCTGTGGTCCCAGCTACTCAGGAGGTTGAGGCAGGAGGAGCACCTGAGCCCTGGAGGTCGAGGCTGCAGTGAGCTGAGATCACGCCACTGCGCTGCAGCCTGGGTGATGGAACAAGACCTTGTCTCAAAACAGCAGCAACAACAACACAATTTTGATTTTGTGTAAGTTGTGTAAATTATTCATGCCCTAAATGTTTCTTTCCATTTTCCATTTTACTGTTTAATTATATACCTTTGGTGTATTTGGAAAACTGATTATTTAAATACATTTTAAAATTTTAGAATAGTTTTAGATTTGCAAAATAGTTGCACAGATAGTACAGAGCTCCCTTGTACCTCTCTCCACTTTCCTCTGCTATGAACTTCTTACATCAGTATGCTACATTTGTTACAATGAATGAACCAATACAGATACATTATTGTTATTTTTATTTCTTTTTAGATAGGGTTTCTCTCTGTCTCCCAAGCTGGAGTGTAGTGGTGCAATCATAACTCATTGCAACCTCAACCTCCTGCTCAAGTTACCCTCCCACCTCAGCCTCCGGAGTAGCTGAAGCACAGGTGCATGCCACCATTCCCAGCTAATTAAATTTTTTTTTTAGAAACAGGGTGATCCTGTGTTGCCCAGGCTGGTCACAAATTCCTGGGCTCAGGTGATCCTCCCACCTTGGCGTCCTAAAGAGCTGGGATTACAGGTGTGAGCCATCACGCCTGGCCCAGATACATTATTATTAACTAAAGTCCATACTTTCTTCAGATTTCCTTAGTTTCTACTTAATGCCCCTTTTCTGTTCTAGGATCTCATCCGAGATACCATGTTACCTTTAGTCATCATATTGCCTTAGGCTCCTCTAGATGATGAACTTTGGCCAGATGTTCGTTGTTTCTTGATAACCTCAACAGTTCTGAGGAGCACTGCTCAGGTGTTTTGCAGAATGCAAAAAATCTTCCTCATGATTAGACTGGGGTTGTGGGTTTTTGGTGGGGGAGGGGACACCGTGGAGGTGAAGTGCATTCTCATGGCATCATTTCTAGGGCGCATCCTGTCAGCAGAACCCATCACTGTTAATGCTGACTTTGGCACATGGCTGAGGAAGTGTTTGGTCAGGTTTCTACACTGTAAAGTGACTCTCTGGCTCCCCACCCCCTGCCCTTCGCATACGGCACTCTGGGAAGGACGGTCCCACAGATATTTGATATTAACTCTCCTAGGTTTTGTATTATTCTTGTCACGTTATATCCTGTCTCCTTTCCTCTCAGCTTTTGGCAGTCTAGCTGAAGTAGGAACCTGGCATTCAGTGCAAGAATAAGGGAAATATCTACCTTCTATGCTCTTCAACTTAGAAATTATAAAAAAGAGAAAGATGATCTAAAAGGTAATTGAAACAATTTGTATCTTTTAAAAGAAGTACTTAATAAATCTTTTCTGCACATGTAAGAAGATACATGGAATTTACTATAAGACTGATAATTGGATCACCATGAGGGTAGGTATTAATGGGAATGGCAATGAATGGGGTGGGGTGGGTGATGAGGTCATTACCTCTCTCTACAAAGCTGGACCCTGATGAGTGTTGGAGTGATATTTTGTTGCACATTTTCACTATTTGACCACCTCCGTAAACCTACCCTTGGTATCCCTTTGCCAAGAACCAACTGTAAGACTTAGGGTCAAATCATTTAACCTTTTGAACCCTTAGGTCCACATTGTCATATGGGGATGTTGTCGCCTGCTTTTTGCTAATTTTAACACATCACTGACAGATGCTCATGAAATTTGTGTGTGATGCGGTGTGGAAAAGGGAGTACAGATGTGCAATCGCTTAGCCACTATTCTGAAATAAAAACAAAATTCTAAAAACTGGAAGTTATTGCATAACTCCCCTGGCAGCCAAACATGGCATGACCTAATATGAGGTCACTGCTCATTTTTTTTCATCTAGTTTAATATAAACATTTATATATTTAGCTGCAGAAATGTGAATGTTTGATTGTGGATTGCTGCCCAGACGCCAATGGGGATATTATGTACTATATGACATATGTACTGGATTACAATTCTAAATTCCTGACATTTCTGAATTCTGAAACCCATCCGGTGTAAAGGAATTCAGTTAAGAGGTGGTGGGTCTTTATTTCTAGATATCATTATTATTTCCCTGCCATGAAGTAGGACTTCTCTCAAATCTTTCTAAAACTATAGGCACTTACATTTTTCCATCCATCGTAGAGAGAGTCACAGTGAATTTCTTATTGGTGTTTTCACTTAAGGAATAGTCTCAAAATTCTTCAATGTCAAAGCTAAAGGGTGTATGGGAACCGTTGTTCTAGATGTTCAGATGGGTGAATTGGGGCCCAAAGCATGTATTGAGGAGGCCATCTCATGGCAGAGAGGTGTCCAGATAATGTGAAAAGCCACCTTTTCACATGGGATATGGAGTCCCATATCCACGTTTCACCTTCTAGAGCACACATCCTCCGTTCCTAGTTGGTAATCTCTTCCCTGCGATTAAATCCATTTGATAGTACATCTTAAATCAACTTTAATTGGACCCTTGCTGTGCTTTAAAAATACTGTTCTTCCAGATCACAAGGTCAGGAGTTTGAGACCAGTCTGGTCAATATGGTGAAACCCCATCTCTACTAAAAATACAAAAATTAGCCGTATATGGTGGTGCATGCCTTTAGTCCCACCTACTCAGGAGGCTGAGGCAGAATAATCCCTTGAACCTGGGAGGTGGAGGTTGCAGTGAGCTAAGATTGTGCCACTGCACTCCAGCCTGGGCAACAGAGCAAGACTATATAAAAAAAAACTATACTTTTTCTTATCTATGTAAGTTTCTTTCCACTCTGTCACTTTTTTTTAAGCAGAAAAATTTGTGTGTGTAGTATGTGGGTGTGTGTTAGAGTGAAAACAGTCTGGAAAATTTTGGCTGGTCCATTATTATCTGGAGGCAAGAGTTCTTTTCCAAGTTACTTGGTTAACTTTACCCTGTTGATAGCCTGGGAACATTGTAAATATTTTTAAACCACATGGAAAGAACTATCTGAATTAAGTGCAATGCATCCTTTAGAACTTCAGTGAGCTGTAAAATCAGCTCTTCACCTTCAAATGCCTGATAGCTAATTTCACACAGGCAGCCATAAAGTAGAAACTTGAACAGAGTACTAGAAATAGAGAGAAAAGTTTTATGTTGCCTTAAAGAGAAAAGAAAATAAAATAAAAACTTTCTCTCTTTACTCTCAATTTTATATGGCAAACTGGGTAGCATCTGACCTATAGCTTTTATTCCTCTTATTTTGTATTCCAGATGATTTGGGGTACAAATAACTGGAGCACAAAAGAGGCTACTCTGATTAATAACTTGTGCTTTCTAGAGAATGTATGCATCAAAATGTGGGTGGAAATTTAAAGGCCACAGTAGACCTATTAGCATGTATGTTCACAGGAGGAGGATTGATTGGAGCTAACTGTATGAGTTATGTGTAGGACATTATCCTTGAGTGGAGTTATATGTATGTCCCGAATATTATGCTTTGTTACAGTTTATTGGCCTCAATTCTACTTGTGAGGCTAGAGTGTATTGCTCAGTTTTAGGGGAGCATTAACTATTTTAATCTGCCCTGATGAATCATAAGCAAGGAAATACACAGCACTGGATTTTTCTGGATTTTTACATACACATTAGGACCCACTGCTTGAGTTTCTAAGGGCCTTTTTGTATTCAGAAATTCCCAAATGACAAGGTGAAATCACACCTAGTTGACAGTAGCTAATAGGTTCCAGACAAATCTTCAATCAACCACATCCAGCTGGAAACAAAACTCCTTCCCAATCAAATATTCCCAGCTAAGGTTTGAGTCAAGAAGAGAATCTTGCATTCAAACTAGCATACCCCCTCCATTACATTTTGCAAAGATAGTTCCATTTTCCACCAATCACTTTTTTTTTTTTTTAAAAAAACAGACTCAGGTATTCTAGCTAGGATGGTTTTGAAAGCATAACGTGCTATCTGTTGTCTAGAATAATGATGTTTGTGCCCCACTGCCAGAGGGACATGCTCTTTGAATTGCTTTTGCTGCGGTGGGAAAAGAAGTTTCTCTAATTCATCCACACATTCTCCTCTGTTGTCTCTGAGCCTGTGGAGGCCCCTAGTGAAGACTGGGGGACACAAAATAAGGCTGCAACTCCTTGGAGAGGTTCCTGGAGCAGAGATTTGGGTAGCTCTCGAGAAATAACAGAATGTTCAAGGAAGAAAAATCCAGAGAAACTGGGATAGATAAGAAGCTGCACAATCATGTTTATGTGTTTTTGGTTTTGTTTTTGTTTTTTAGAAACAAGGTCTTGCTCTGTCTCACAGGCAGGATTGCGGTGGTGCAACCTCAGCTCACTGCAGCCTTGACCTCTGAGGTCAGGTAATCCTTCCTCCTCAGCCTCCCAGCAGCTGGGACTACAGGCGTACACCACCACGCCTGGCTAACATTTTGATTTTTTGTAGAGACAGGGTCTCACTTTGTTTCCTAGGCTGGTCTCGAGCTTCTGGGCTCAAGCGATCCTCCTGCCTTGGCCTCTCAAAGTGTTGGGATTACAGGCATGAGCCACTGTGCCCAGCCCGCAGTCATGTTTAAATTTTTTTTTCTTTTCTCAGGCAAATATTAGAGATTAGCAGCTGTCTTAAACACACACGACTCCTTAACTAGGAATTTTATCTTTTGTTCCTATGAAGAGTCCATTTTGCATTTTGCTAAAGGCACTCTGGTTTTACTTTGTGTATTTGTTACTCCTTCATACTGAAAACTGGAGGATGAGGTGAAATGAGTTCAGGGAGGACAAGAGTCGGAGAAACATCAGCACAAAACCTCTTCCAGCTCTGGTCTGGCCACTCTTTCCTTTGGGAGTTCTCAGTATGGAGACTGTTCCATGAAAACCCAAGAGCAGAATAATATTAGAAGCTGATTCTTATCCACCTTCAAATCTGATGTGAATGATGACGAGGCACGCTATACTTCTGTCTATACCTCCCAAGGAGCGCACTTCCCTTTAAAATAAAGAACCTGTGTCTTAAAATGTAAGGATGGGATCCCTGCAGTTACAGTGGACATCGCTTGCATATACTTTGTATATATTTGCATAAAACTGCATGCTAAGATTAAGTGACTTTAATTCCATGTTTATAGAATAAAATTAAATTAATACTGCAGCCAACCCCAATACCCACCAGTTTCACTATCAGGAAAAATATATATAAAGTACACAGCAGACTTTTTTTGCTTTTTGAGACAAAGTCTAGCTCTATCACCCAGGCTGGAGTGCAATGGCTTGATCTCAGCTCACTGCAATCTTTGCCTCCAGTGTTCAAGAGATTCTCTTGCCTCAGCCTTCTGAGTAGCTGGGATTACAGGAGGCTGCCATAATGCCTGGCTAATTTTTGTATTTTTAGTAGAGATGGGGTTTCAGCATGCTGGCCAGGCTGGTCTTGAACTCCTGACCTCAGGTGATTTGCCCACCTTGGCCTTCCAAAATGCTGGGATTACAGGTGTGAGCCACTGTGCCTGGCGCACAGCAGGACTTTCAAATGAGTTAATTTGTTTATATCCCCACAAAGACCTTTAAACAGAAAGAAAAAGAAAATCTGGCTAATTTGATAGTAGTGACTCAAAATGGTGGGTTCCTAAAAATAACAGATTTCTCCAAAATGCATGAGAGCAGTAAAGCATTCGGAAGCTATATTTAGGCAACTGTGAGAAATGTATAGTGTGGAAAGTAGTGTTAAGGTGTTTGCTCTTTTATATGGTATGTGGAGAAAAGTGAAATCCTCACGTTTCAGTGAGCAGTTTCATCATTTAAAAAAATGAGCACACAATACACTTACAGGAACTAGCCATCTCCCCAGACAAACCCTGTTATGGCCTCTTTGTGTCCCTGTCTATGTTCAGCAGAACAGACCTTAGCTCACAATCGTGGGGGCAGCAGCTCTTGGGTTGGGCCACCACGGTGAAATGGGCGTGCGAGGGACCTCGTTTCTGGACTTGGCAGAGTCAATTCAGGCAGCACCACCCGGACAGCTCTGGTTTGCTCCTGGGTCGAAAGGCCTTGTGCGACCCTGCTCGTTGCTCCTGCTTCAAACCCTGTCATTTTCACCATGGGTCTAAGGGTCATGGGGACGCAGTGCTTGCCAAGAGCACTCAGTTAAGAGCAAGGAAGGGAGAATCATAACCGTATCCGTTTCCGAGGAAACAAGACGCCATAACAAAGTGCCACAGACTGGGTGGCTTAGACCAGCAGAAATTGATTGTCTCGGTTCTGGAGGCCAGAAGTCTGGAATTAAGTGTGGGCAGCGCCTCGCTTCCTGTGAAGGTTCTGGGAAGGATCGTTCAGGCCTCTGTCTGAGCTCCTGGTGATCCCTTGTCTTGGCAGCATGACTTCAGTCTTCCCACAGCCTTCGCCCTGTGTTTCCGTCTCTGTGTCCAAAACTGCCCTTTTTCTAAGCACACCTTATTGGTCATATTGGATTAGGGGCCCTTCCTCCTCCAATGTGAGCTCATCTTAACTCATTCCATCAGCACTGACCTTAGATCCAAACACAATCTCATTCTCAAGCACTGGTAGTTCCCTCGGTGTACACCTTTTTGGGGACACAATTCAACCCATACCACTCATCAAGTGGATGTCCTGTGAGTTTAACCTTCGTTCCGACTGTATGACTGCGCTGGGTTATTTCCAGTTTCTCCAGTGGGAAAGTGTTCCCAAGGAAATTACCGCGCAGAGGAAGCGCAGGTGAAGAACTCATCTCCTAGCTGAATTTTCAGCTCGATTTTTCAAATAATTTTCCTTCTTGGTGAGTGCAGATTGAAACAGCAATAGAGACTTTTCAAACGTGTAATGTCAGTCTTGTCAACAGAGAAAACATGCATCACTACCCTTCCAACTTGATCACCTCATGGAGTTTCACTGTGATTTCACGGCTTCTGTCATTCAATTCCCAGTCAGCTATCGAAAGGGAAATAAAGTGTTATTTTGCCTTATTGTTGACATGGCTATAGGAAACTGGAGAAATAACTGTGTGTAGAGTTATTTGGAATTAGTGGACCAGGATTAATATCGATCAGGAAACTGGCATAAAAGCAATTCGCTCAGAGAGCAGAGACAGCCTGGCTGCTGGGTGGAAAATTCACCTGTGGCAATTCCTGTCCCAGGGGAGCAATTTTGTTTTTTACCTTGGTGACATCATCTAAATTCAAAGTGACAAACTTCGCTTCAGGACTTTACAAATTCATTTCCCTCTATTAAGAGCTTAGCTTTCCTCTCATTACGCATAGAAATCATTAAAGTGATCTCGAACCAGATTTCAAACTATTATTGAAGACTTGAAAGCTGATAGGAAAAATCACTTAAAGTTTCCCATAACATGTATATACCTCTTATTTCCTTCTACCCTTGCGCAACTGACCAAAAACAAAAGGGAAAGTGGGAAAAATGGCTACACATCAAAAATTAGTGATAATAAAAGCAGAAAGTAACCAAATCAGAGAGATTATATTAGGAAGATAAGGGGGAAAAAACCTATGAGAAAGGTGGAAGGGGGAAGGGAGCAGGAAATAGGAGTAAAAGCGTGTTAGAGAACAGAGATTGATTACTAAATAAGAAATGATTGCATTTTGGGCGTGGAGGCTCATGCCTGTAATCCCAGCACTTCGGGAGGGTGGATCCCGAGGTCAGGAGTTTGAGACCAGCCTGGCCAACATGGTGAAACCCAGTCTCTACTAAAAAAAAAAAAATTAACTGGGCATAGTGGCAGGTGCCTGTAACCCCAGATACTCAGGAGGCTGAGGAAGGAAAATTGCTTGAACCCAGGAGGTGGAGGTTGCAGTGAGCCAAGGTGACACCACTGCATTCCAGCCTGGGTGACAGAGAGAGACTCTGTCTTAAAAAAAAAAAAAAAAAGATTCCGTTTGAAAACCATAACAAACATAAAAAATACTAGTCATTTCCCAAGTCTTTGCTCAACATGAAGTCACTCTTTGTAATCAAATTCTCAAGGGATACAAAGAAAGAAAAACAATCTAGTATGGCCAACAACTAGACTCTATAATCCACAGACTCTATAATCCAGAATATTAATCCCTAATCCAGAACACTGTATGTGTTGGTAGTGGGGAAACATTATTCAACAAGGACAACCACATTGATGTATGGGAATTAAGGTCATAATGCCAAAGAAGATGTTGTATCTTCAAGGGGCTTATAGTCTGTGTCATTGAACCTTGAAAAATAAGTGGCATCCAGCTAGATCCGCTCTTGTCTTCTAGTTACTCTATTCTAATCTGGAGGCCTGGGCTTCCAGTCTCTTTCAGATTGGTGACAGAATTCTGTTCCCTGTGGCTGCAGGACTGAGGTCCCTGTTCCCTTTCTGGCTGTCAGTCTGGGGCTGCTTTCATCTCCCGGAGACTGCCCACACCCCCACCACTTGGCTTCCTTCGTCTTCAAGATTCACACGTGGCGATGTTGAATCCCCCTTGTGCTCTCAATCTGACTTGATCCTCTTTTGCAACTAGCCAGAGAAAATCCTCTACTTTTAAAGGGCTCATATAATTATGTCAGGCCCGCTGGGATAATCTTCCTATCTTAAGGCCAACTGGCTTGGGACCTTAATTACATTTGCAAAATCCTTTCCTGGCAGTGTTTGATTGAATAACTGGGAGAAGGAGTGTGCACTGCAGGCTGAGTATCTGGAAGGCTGTCTTAGAATTCTGCCTACCAAGTTTCCTTCTTACATTAGTGGTACTTCTACTGAAATAGCAACAAGCCAATTTGCTATTTGTATAGAAACATCTCTCTAAAAAGCAGAAAGCTGCAATAACATTGCATGATGTATTTTTCAAGAATAATATGGTATTCTTAAAAATCACTGGTCTGGGTACGATGGTGCACACCTATAATCCGAGTACTTTGAGAAGCCAAGGCAGGTGGATCACTTGAGCCCAACGGTTTGAGATCAGCCTGTGCAACATGGCAAAACTCCATCTACACACACACACACACACACACACACACTACAAAAAATTAGCTGGGCATGGTGGCGTGTGCCTGTAGTCTCAGCTACTAGGGAGGCTGAGGTGGGAGGATCACCTCAGCCTGGGAGGTTGAGGCTGCCGTGCACTGTGATCATGCCACTGCACTCTAGCTTGGGTGACAGAGCGAGATCCTGTCTCAAAAATAAAGAAAATTAAAAAATCATTGTACTATTTACAAAAACAGTTCTAATACTTTCACATTAAAAGGGTGACTTTAGCGCTCAGTTCGGCAGAGCATATACTAAAATTGGAACAATACAGAGATCAGCAATTTCAGTTAAATAAGAAGAAATTTCTTTTTAAAGAGGCTGACTTTAAAACCAGAATTCAGAAGTTAAAACCCAAGTTTCAGGGAGCTGAGAGTGGGTGATCCTTGCATAGAGGCCAGTTGTTCTTGGCAGGAATCGCATGGCTCTGTGTGGTCCCACTGTTAGCCAAGCTTCACCCACTTTGCTCACTGGAAAGACACATTAACAGGATCACTTTGGTTTTGAATCTGAATTTTGTAGTAAGAACATAAACTATTAAGACTCAACTTTTGCTAGTACAGTAATCTTATTTTATTTTACTTTATGTTCCAGGACACAAGTGCAGAACATGCAGGTCTGTTACATAGGTAAATACGTAACACAACAATCTTAGAAATAGAAACTAAAATAAATACATGAAATAAAAGCTCCTTACAAAATATTTTGGAAAATATTGCAAATCACAAAGACCAGAATAAAAGCAACCTCTAATTATATTACCCGGAGTTAAACACTGTTAACGTTTGGGCTTTTGGTTTCATTCTTTTTTTCTTTCTCTACATAAACATGTTTATTAGTCAGAGTCCAATCAGGAGGCAGAAACCACACAGTAATCTGGACAGGGAAAATCTATTACAAAGAACAGTTAACTATAAGGGAGGCATAACTAGGAAGGTGACAACAATGCTCGAAAGAATATCCTAGGGCCGAGGACGAAAATCAGGGGAGGAACCGCTTTGAAGGAGGTCCTCTTCCCCACGGCGGCTTCAGACAGTGAGGGAAAAGAGATTTTCCGTTCCATTGAATGGTGGAGTTCTCCGGGCTGCCTGCACAGAACTGTCCGTGGTTGCCGGCAAGCAGGGAACGTCTGCCTGCAGGACAGGTGCCCAGAGAAAGCTGGGGCGGAACGAGCTTGCTGGCAGGACAGGTGGAGCCCTGGGGTGGGTGGTGTCCCTGCTGGGGGTCGCCGGCTGGGGCTCTCTGAGAACTTGCGGAGAAACCGCGTGCTCCGGGCGTGTGGCAGGGGCGGAGGCTTCCGGCGGTGGTGGGCCAGGGTCCCGAAGAAGGACAGAACGGAAGCCCGGGAGCCTGGGTCACGTGGTTGGGTGGCTTCCTCCTTCGGCAGTGGCTCTCCTGCGCCCTCTACTGACAAGCTCAACCTCACTCTCGCTGCCGAGGAAACAAAGGCTCGAAGGGTCCCGCCGACGGAGGCCGAGCAGGTCAGGACAGCAGATCGCAGGTGGGAGGCCAGGTGTTACCAAACTGAGATCACACATATAGCTTATTTTGTGACCTCCTTTGTCTACTTCAAAATATACTGAAAACACTTTCTCAGATGATGAAAAATATTTTTCTACAATATAATTATTATTATTATTTTTTTGAGACAGAGTCTCGCTTTGTCGTCAGGGGCCAGGCTGGAGAGCAGTGGCGCGATCTCGGGCTCACTGCAACCTCCGCCGCCCGGGTTCAAGCAATTCTCCTGCCTCAGCCTCCCTCCTGAGTAGCTGGGACCACAGGCGTGCGCCACCACGGCCAGCTAATTTTTGTATTTTTAGTAGAGACGGGGTTTCACCATGTTGGCCAGGATGGTCTCGATCTCTTAACCTTGTGATCCACCCGCCTCAGCCTCCCAAGGTTCTGGGATTACAGGCGTGAGACACCGCACCCGGCCTCTACAGTGTAATTTTTAATAAGTATATGATAGTTTATATTATGGAGGACCCAAACTTTTGTCACCAGTATTCAGTTTTGGGACATTGAGATTATTTCTACTTTATAGCTATTGTAAACACTGCTGTAACAAATATTCTAGTGGTGAATGCTTGCCACATTTGTGTTTCCTTTTTTTTGAGACAGAGTCTTGCTCTGTCGCCAGGCACCAGGCTGGAGTGCAGTGGCGCAGTCTCGGCTCACTGCAATCTCCGTCTCCCGGGTTCAAGCAATTCTCCTGCCTCAGCCTCCCGGGACTACAGGTGTGCGCCCCCACGCCCAGGTAATTTTTGTACTTTTTTAGTAGAGACGGGGTTTCACCATGTTGGCCAGGATGGTCTCCATCTCTTGACCTTGTGATCTGCCCACCTGGGCCTCCCAAAGTTTGGGATTACAGGCGTGCGCCACCACGCCCGGCCGCTACATTTGCATTTCCTTAGGATAAAGTCCTAGCAATGGGATTCCTGGATTGAAGAACATATATCCTCTTAATGTTTTTATTCACGGTTTGAAATTTCTCTCCAAAAAGATAGCAATTTATTTTAAAGCAACGAGTCTTAGTAACAGCTCTACATTTTATTTTTAAAATCTGTACTGATTTTACAAACATGCTAATTAAATGAATTTCACGATGTTAATGAAACAGTCTTGGAGAAAACAATTCTTATAACAACATTTAATAATGAGTTATACCAAAGAATGATTTAAAATAATAATGAAGTGGCTTAACAGATACAACACCAAAGGGAGAGAAATGCTCAGAACTTACAGTGCAGACCCTGATTATTCCAAAATAATTAAAAAGCTGTAAACACAGAACTTATAGTAACAGACCATTTTTTTCACAGAGACAAAAATTTAACAGTTTGTTTCAAAAAAGTTATCTTTAAAAAAGAT
>PVKP010033887.1:0-24684 GCA_004027715.1 Plecturocebus donacophilus | reverse complement strand
CCCTACAAGCCAGAAGAGAGTGGGGGCCAACATTCAACATCCTTAAAGAAAAGAACTTTCAACCTAGAATTTCATATCCGGCCAAACTAAGCTTCATAAGCGAAGGAAAAATAAAATTTTTTGCAGACAAACAAGTACTCAGAGATTACATCACCACCAGGCCTGCTTTACAAGAGCTTCTGAAAGAAGCACTACACATTGACGGGAACAACCAGTATCAGCCATTCCAAAAACATACCAAAAGGTAAAGAGCATCACCATAATGAAGAATCTACATCAACTAATGGGCAAAACAGCCAGTTAGCATTACCAGAAGCTGTGATTTTCATCTCTGATAAAACAGACTTTAAAACAACAAAGAACACAAGAAACAAAGAGGGACATGACATGGTGGTGAAAGGATCAATGCAACAAGAAGAGCTAACGATCCTAAATATATACGCATCCATTACAGGAGCACCGAGATACACAGGGCAAGTTCTTAATGACTTACAAAGAGACTTAGACTCCCACACAATAATAGTGGGAGACTTTAACACTACACTGTCAATATTACATAGATCAACGAGATAGAAAATCAACAAGGATATCCAGGACTTGAACTCAGACCTGGAACAACTAGACTTAACAAATATTTACAGAACTGTCCTCCCCCAAATCCACAAAACATACATTTTTCTCAGTATCACATTATACCTATCTTAAAAGTGACCACATAACTGGAAGTAAATCACTCCCCAGCAATTGCATAGCATTTCACAGGTTTAAATAAAATATTGGCTGTCTGCTTATTTGTTATTTTCATCCCCTATTCCTTCCTGTCTCCATTGTTAAGCACAATTATTGGCATAAAAGAGGTTTTTAATACCCATTTTTAGACTGTATTCTAGCCTGGGCAATAAAACAAGAATCTCATTCTCTCTCCCTCTTTCTCTTCCTCTTTCTTTCTCTTTTTCATTCTTTTTTTTACTTTCTTTCTTTTGCTGTTTCTTTCTCTCTCCTTTTCTAAAATCTCTTCCTGTTTCTTTCTCTTTCATTCTTTTTTTTTCTTCCTTTTGCTGTTTCTTTCTCCTTTTCTCTCTTTTTCTAAAATCTCTTCCTCTTTCTTTCTCTCTTTTATTCTTTTTATTCAAAAAAAAAAGAAGAGCAAATATCAGTCATTCTTCCCTGCATTCAATGATGATACATGCTGAGAAATGCATTGGTAGGCAATTTTATCATTTTGTGACCATCATAAGGTGTACTTACATAGGCCTGGATAGTATAGCACACTGTACACATAGGCTATATGGGATAGCCTAGTGCTCGGAGGCTACAAACCTGTACAGCATGTTGCTGTACTCAGTTTTGTAGGCAATCGTAACACAAAGGTATTTGTGTATCTATACATTTCTATAGAATAGGTACATTTAATAGACTAGAATATCTATTAAATAGGTACATTTAATAGAATAGAATATCTATTAAATAGGTACATTTAATAGAATAGAATATCTATTAAATAGGTACATTTAATAGAATAGAATATTTAAAATGCTGTATAAAAGATTTTAAAATGCTACACCTGTTTAGGGCACTTAGCACAAATAGCAATTGCAGGACTGGAAGTTTGTCTGGGGGAGTCAATGAATGAGTGGTAAGTGAATGTGAAGGCCTAGGACATTACCGTGTACTACTTTATAAACACTGTACACTTAGGCTACACCAAATTTATTTTAAAATATTTTTCTTTCTTCAATAATAAATGAATCTTAGCTTACTGTGACTTTTTTACCTTATACATTTTTAAATTATTTTTAAAATTTTTACTCTTTTGTAATAACACTTAGCTTAAAACACAAACACATTGCACAGTTGTAGAAACATTTTTTTTCACAGTTTTATTCTATAAGCTTTTTTCTATTCAAACTTTTTTTGGTTTACTTTTGTAACTTTTTTGTTAAAACCTAAGACATAAACACATTAGCCTAGGCCTATACACAGTCAGAATGATCAATATCACTGTCTTCTACCTCCACATCTTGTCCCATTGGGAGGTCTTCAGAACAATAACATACATAGAACTGTCATCTCCTGTGGTAACAATGCCTTCTGGAACAAAGGAAACAAAAGAGACAGCACAAAAGATTAGGAATGAATAAGAAGGTATAACTAAAGAGGCTATAGAGATCAAAATGACAAGAAATATAAATAAATTTAATGTTAACACATTTGAAAAGTTAAGTGAAATGAACAAAATACTTATAAAAGTTACCAAAACTGACTCAAAATTGGTCAAGAAATAAAATTTTTGTAGTACATAATGCTCCCTTGAAGAAAACAGCAGATCCACACAGTTTTACAGGAGAGTTCAAAGAAACAAAGAAAGTTAACTCCAAACCTGAAATTCCAGTTAACAGAATAAAAGAGAAGGTTTTCCAATTCAGTTTATATATTTAATTTCTTTTGTTATCAAAAGTAAAGAGAGTAAAAGAAAGGGAAAAAACAGGCCAATCTTATTAATGCAAGGACAAAAAAATTCTAAAAAAGGAAAAGTATAAATTGAATTCAGCAATGTATAAAAAGATGATATGTAATTACCAAGTTTGATATACTCTAGAAATGCAATTTTAACATTATAAACATTAGATTTAACATTATAAAATCTATTAAGTAATGTATCACATTAATATATTTAAAAATATTATTTCAATAGGTATAGAATACACAGTTGATAACAAAATCCCAGTGGACAAGTCATAAAAAGGAATTTCTTTAACCTGAAACAGTTATGTATGAAAATTTTATAGTAAACATTGTAATCAATAGTGAATCATTATAATCATTCACTATACAACATTGCTATTCAACATTGGATGAAATAATCATAGGCAGTGCAATAAGCAGAAAAAAGAAATGCTGTAAGGATTGGAAAGTAAATCATTATTAATCAGAGAAAACATGGTTTTACACAAGATAGGAAACCTGAAGGAATTCTGCTCGAATTGTTACTATTAATCATTTGGGGGAATAATGCAATAAATTTGTTAAGGTTCTGTCAAAGTTACCAGTTACAAGATTAATAACTAAAAGTCAGTGGCATTTTAATATACCAGCAACAAACAGTGAGAAAAGAAAAATGTTAAAGCATAGTATTTACAATAGTAAAAAAAAAAAAAAAAAGTACCCAACAAGATTCTAACAGAAAGTGTGTAAAGACACGTTTTTGTTTGGTTGGTTGTTTTGTGTTTGGGTCATCTTGAGTGTATTCCTTAAGACAAATCAAACAGAAACCTAGGTTATCATTTTAGTGGGGTTTCTAAAGGGAGTAGAGATAAAATGGGTATTTTAAAAACAGACTTGCATCCAATCCTTCTTTTTTAGTCCCACCTGTATCCTAATTCTAGAATAACTGGGGTCAAGAACCCTGAAGCTTTGCAGATTCTGCAATGGCAATTAGTGTGCTTCTAAATTTTTCCCACTGATAGATGTATTCCGATTTCATGGATCTGCTAAATCATTTACCACACAACCATCCACCATTCAGATTCCACCACCTTCTCCCCTCTTGTCCCTTTGCCCTGGAGTATTTTGACTTCCCCCACTACTCTCTCTTCCCCTCAATCCCTTGACAGTTGTTTGAGAGTTTCTGGGAGAATGTAGAGTTGAGTATGTGTGTTTAATTCTCCATTTTTACCACAGGCCCACTCTAACTTTCTACAGGCATATCTCTGAGAGAAATCAGGTATTCACTTGGAAACCAGGTTAGTCAAGTATTTATTTGGTAATGGAAGAAAGACCGTATTCTTTTTTCCCAGCAGGGCTGATTGTTCCTGAAACCTCTAACCAGTGGACAGCAATCACATTAATTGGCTTAGCCTGTATGCCAAGTTTATTTAACCTGGGTTGAGGGTATTACCAGTGCCTGAGTCAGGGTCAAGTATAACAAATGGTTCCAGGGGGATACCAAAATGTTGCTCTTTGGGGCCTGCTTAAATGTAGCTTTCCTCTCAAGTGTAGGGTGAGAATAATCTAAGGCACCCTACCAGCTCCCCCAAAAAGCAGAACTTTGATGGTTTTGTGAGGCCAAAATAAACAAGGCATGACAGCCGTGATTTATGCCTTTCCCTCTTCTCCTGACCGAGAAGAAAAGACATACAGTAATGTAATGACATGCCTTTTAGACTTCCCCTTCTGCGACTGATGTTTAATATGCACTGGTTGCTACTGCTGCGCTGTCTCAGGTTTTTCTTATTACGCATGTACCTCAAGGTGATCGTTCACAACTGACATAGTTTTAGAAATACTTTTTAATTATGATTTTAAAAGATAATACTTATAAGAACTTTACTAATTTAGGCTGTGGATTCTTATCTATAGCTGAACAAAATTACAGTCTAATTTCCTTCAAAACTTGTAATTTAGCACAGAATCAAATCTTTCCTTTCATCTTGAGATCTTCTGCCTAGTTTCCAAATCCCTAGAGATCAATCTAATCCTCTAAGAGTCTCTTCCTTTTAACTCTTTCCTTCTAGGGATCTCAGATTATGAACCCTTTTTTCAAAACCTATCATCGAGGGGCCGGTATCAAATCTAGGACAACATTTACAATGTTGAACAATTGATCTAATGACCACTGACTTAGGAGATTTTGTTTCTATATTCATCACAGGTGCCCTGTATCCTTGGAAAATACCTTAACCCCAGCTTTTCTCCCCTTGGTAAATGAAAATAATAGTATTTATAATCAGTGTCTTTATGCAAGGGAAGCGTGTATAGAAAGAAAAATATATAAAGGTATCAGTTTGTACTATTCTCAGTTTTCTATGGTTAGTACTGAAATATTATGAAAAAGGGAGTAAAATAAAAGTGAAAGGGGAAACAAGAAAAAAGAGAGAATAATGAGAATTATACACAAGAATATAAAATGATACTTTTAGAGGGAAATGTAGTCATAGACTTCTTCAAGAAGCTTCTACCCAAATAACTGATGTAGGAAAAATCATCATGAACTATATATAAGAAGCTTAACAGAAAACTAACAAAGCAGTAAATAAAAATAAAAGGAAGCCATTGTTATCTCAGTTGGAGAAAATGGGAAGTGAGAAGTTTATTTTGTAGGAATTTTATGTTAAATAAGGTTTTCAAAGATATTTTTTAACGTTCAGAAAAGAAATGTCACGCTGCTGCATTTATACCTTAAAAATATCATCTGCTTGGCATTTTGCAAAATTGAAGCTGCACTTGTTTCAAATATTATATCCCCCTTGAAGCCTTTCCCAATTTTCAAAACAAAATTAATTACTCTCCCCTTAAGGTCTCGGAGGACTTTGAAGTTACTTGTCTTGTAGCATTGTAGTTAACATTTTCTGTTATTCTTCCCCCTTAGGATGTGAGCTACTCTAGGAGAAAAATTATGACTTATTCTTTTAACCCCAGTACTGAGGTCCATAATACAAATAAAAGAGATTTTTCTTTTTTATTCTTTTCCACCATGTATTGCCTTTTTAAGGTAGACATTTAACTGAACATTCAAACTTGTTTATTGATAATGTCTCTTCACACTCATTTACAAGGTATTGAACATTTCTTTTACTTAAGATATAATCTTTCTAAAATTATAATTCAATTACACCAAATATGTATATTATATAAAATAAAATGGCAATAGTATCTATCTGCATTTGGTGATGATGTTTATCTTCTATATAAATAGACAGAATTTCTTTATCAGTATATTGCTATAACAAAGCTAAATGTCTTAGTAGAATTTGTAAAAAGTCACCTGTACCTGACTGCAAGTTGTTTCCACGTAGCCAATGGCAATACCCTGTTGAGTAGCTTTCTAAATTTGAGTTATATCTGGTCAGAAACCAGGGGAGAAAAAACATATAATTATGCCAAACTTTCAAGACACAGTGGACTCTTTCACAGCCTCCCCTTACCCCCCAGATAATTGTCTACATGAAAGGAATAAAAACAGTACAGTTGTTTTGTTTTGCTTTGCTTTGAAATCCTGTTTCACTCAAAGGAAAGTAAATGATAGAGTATAACTCCATTGACAGACAAAGCACGGGTTAGGCTATAGATCTTAAGATTTCCTGTTTGGTTCCCATTTCAACATTTTTGTCATTAACTGTATACCTTTGTCCATAACATTTTAATCTCTCAGACTAAAAAATATACAGGACAATATGAGAGCCAGTCCTCTTTCGGATACTTCTGCAATGCTCCCACATTATAAAAAAGCCTTTTTCTATTTCAGTAAACAAAGCACTTTGTTTGGGGTTAAATCGTGACCCAACCCATATAGAATTCCAGTCTACACCGAGTAGTATTGCAGGGAATCTCTAGCATGCATGCATACATAATCACACTTCATGCCCTCAGGGTTGAAAATGTGGTTATATCTGATGATATAAAGCAGCTTTGAGCTGGTGATAGGTTAACATTAAAAGGATTAAGGCTTGCTTTGACATGGACTGACATACAAAAATTAGATTTAATGCTAACAGATGGAATGCTCAGGAAAATAAAGAGTAAGTAAGGGAAAGACAAATGGAGTTAAATTAGAGCATGTGGGTGTTAAAGGTGTGCCCAAGATGATTTTCAACTCAGTTTTAAAATGTTTCAGTCAAGGTCTGAAAAAGGTAGAGTTGGCATCAATTCTTATCAATGATTATAAAATATAGAAAAAAAAGTCTCCAGTGGAAATTTTCATTTTGCAAGGTAAGTATTGTACCACTGAAAAGTTTTTTTAAAAGAGAAGTGACTAATCCTGGAGCTTTCTAAATGCCTTTCAGCTTCACCACACTTGAAAAACAAGCTAACATTTTAAAATATAGAAGACCTGTTAAGTCTCAGAAGGCAGATTTATTTTTCTCTCAGCATATTAGCCAGAAAATTAACTTACAGGTCTGAGCCACACAGGTTAACCTTGATTGCAAAGCTTTTTGACGGCTGGCAGAGTGCACCTCAAGGTGTATTTGCTGAGCTGCAGGTGGTTGATAAGAATCAGGACATAAGTATCCACAAATTCCTTTTCCCCTATACCTCTGTGCTCCGTGGACTACCTGTGTCAGAGTCATGGGGCTAAGGGTAGGCCTTATTAAAAATGCAAATTTTCTGCCTGCACTCCAGACCTACTGAAGCAGAATCTCTGAGAGTGATGCTTAGGAACAAGCACCCTGAGTGATTCTTATGCTTACCAAAGTCTGAGAACCACTGACCTATTTTCTGACCATTCTCAATATTCTCTACACCAGATCCCTCATCTTATTTTTACTGGAAAACAAAACAAAACAAAAAACAAAAAAACATACTTGCTAAACATTGTTTTTCACTGGCTTGGGTGGTAGGCATTACTAAGGTTTGAGGTCTTCACTCTAGAAGGTCTGTAAGATGAGACACACATGCAAACAAAATGTGCCATGCTGTTTACTCTGCCTGAAGTGCCACCATCATCCCTTCTCCTTGTAGCCCTGCTAAATTCCTTCCTTTTCATTCTCAAGACTCAGTTGCTGTAGCTTCTCCTATTAACTCTGAGAGCAGAGATCATTATCTCTTCCTTTTGGCCATTATTTGGACTCACTATGAAGTATACAAACCATAGAAGTGCTATTACAGTGTGACTGAAACTGTCTCCCCTGTAAAACTGTTCACTTGAGGACAAGGAGAAAATCTCTTATTATTTTATCCCTACTTCCTAAGTGAGTGTCTGGCACAGAATTAATGCTCCATCATTCTTGGTCAATGAATAAATGATAAAAGGAGTCCACAGGATTTGGGGAGGTGACTAAATTTTCAAAGCAGCATAAATTGTGGTGAGATGCTAAAATTAAAACATAATACAGTAATCTTCAAAAGTTATAGAGACCCACATTGCCTATAGCAAACACTTAATTGGACATTGGTAAATTTGTCCCTTCTATGATAAATTAAAGGGTGAACCTGGGAAGTTGAAAAATAGAAGAAGATAGAAGCTCAATTTCTTACCCTTTGGTGGTTCTGGGGGCTTAATAAGGAAAATTAATTAGCTGTTAGTTAACTCAGTTTTTAAGAATGCTTATTTTTACTTTCAGCCATTACCATCTTAAAGTCTCTGACAAGTATAAGGATAAATATTTGTGAGTCTCTTTAATAATTTGATGGACATAGCTATGTGCATAAAACATAAAATGTATTTTATGCTTTCGGAATTGAAAGTCTCTAATATCTTTAATTCCAGATGCAGATTTGTCTAGTTTTACAAATTCCTCTACCTCTAGCCTTTACAGACTATAGATTATATTTTATACTAGTATTATTAAAATTCTGATAAATTATAATGTCACTAGATCTAAGATTTACTTTTTAAAATATTTCACATGGCAGAAATCAGGTTTGTCTTAAAACTGATGATGTCTTATTTTAAACGGAATATTGTAGCTTTCTTCTTATTAATAGTAACACTAAACAACTACAAGGGATCTCAAATACTATATTTAAAGCCTGTAAAATATATAGTACTTAGCACATAAAGAATTTGATTATAAGAGAATTGAAAAACAAAATTTAACAAATTTCTGAATTTAAATCCTTGAGGAGTAATAAAGATGACACAACACTTTATTTCTTAAGCTAGTCTATGAAACAGATCTCAAAGTTTAATGTATATCTTTATCCTTTTCTTTCACACCTGGAGCTAAGACTTTGTGAATTGTATATCTTCAGAAATTAAAGAGTGACTGAAAGTTTATTCCAAATCATGCACATAGGGAAGTACTCTTTGGGCTAACGAATGTAACTTATGCCAGAAATACAAGCATACCTTGGAGATACTGCAGGTTTGATTCCAGACTGCCATGATAAATTGCAATAAAGGGAGTTACACAATTTTTTGATTCCCTAGTGCATATAAAAGTTATGTTTATACTATACTGTAGTCTATTAAGTGTGCAATAGCATTGTATCTAAAAATAATTTGCATACAGTAATTTTTAAATACTTTATTACTAAAAATATTCTACGGAGGCTTCAACAAGTTATAATTTCTTTGCTTGTGGAGACTCTTGCCTTGATGATCATAACTACTGACTGTTCAGGGAGAAGGTTGCTGAAGGCTGGGGTGGCTGTGGCAATTTCTTAAAATAAGATATCAGTGAGGTTGGCTGCGTTGGTTGTTTTTTTGTTTCATAAAAAATGTTTCTGTAGCATGTGATGATTGTAGCAAAATGCTATTTGATAGCATTTTACCCACAATATAACTTGAAAAACTGAAGTCAATTCTCTCAAATCCTACTATTGTTTGATTATAAGTTCATGTGATATTCTCAATTCTGTTGCCATTTTAACAATGGTCACAGCATCTTCATTAGGAGTAGATTCCACCTCAAGAAACCACTTGCTCATCCATAAGAAGCAACTCCTTATCCATTCATGATTTCTTATGAGATTGCAGCAATTAAGTCACATATTTAGGATCCACTTTTCATTCTAATTATCTTGCTATTTCCATAAAATCTTCAGTTACTTCTTCCACTGAAGTCTTGAACCCCTCAAAGTCATCAATGAGGATTGGAATCAACTTCTTCCAAACTCCTGTTAATGTTGATATTTTGACCTCCTCCCATGAGTCACAAATGTTCTTAATGGCATCTAGAATGGTGAACCTCTTCCAAGAGGTTTTCAATATAATTTGTCCAAATCCAACAGCTATGGCAGCTATAGTGTTTACGAAACGTGTTTCTTAAACAATAAAACTTGAAAGTCAAAACTGCTACTTGATCCATGGGCTGCAGAATGGATGTTGTGTTAGCAGGCATGAAAACAACATTCATCCCTTTGTTTATCTTCATCAGAGCTCTTTGGTGACGAGGTAAGCAATAATATTTTGAAAGGAGTCTTGCTTTCTGAGCAGTATGTCTCAACAGTGGGCTTATTTGGTAAATCATGCTGTAAACAGGTGTACTGTCATCCAGGCTTTGTTGTTCCATTGATAGAACCCAGGCAGAATTGATTTAACATAATCCTTAAGGACTTTAGCATTTTTGGAATGGCAAATGACATTGGCTTTCACTTAAAGTCATTAGTTGCATTAATTCCCACCAAGAGAGTTAGCCTATCCTTTGAAGCTTTTAAGTCAGGCACTGACTTCTTTCTGGCAATGACAGTCCTAGATGGTATCTTCTTCCAATATAAGGCTGTTTCAACTCCATTGAAAGTTAGTTTGGGTTTTTGTTAGTTGACTTTAAAGAAGAAGTAGCTCATTTGTCCAGAACTTCACTCTTAACCTCTGTGCTCTGCAGTCCTCTACAGCCATTTCCTGTGAACCAAGATAGTAAATTTGATCTGCCTCTAAAGATGAGGAGGAGGAAGTTGTGACTGGTGAGTTTTTCTCTTTAATGAAGGCAACAGAGCACAAGTGCAGAATGAGAAAATGAGTGTAGGGACAGGAAGTGTTTCTTGTCAATCTTTCTTTTTATTTTTAAGCCCATGAAAAGAAGCTTGATTGTGGCCTTTCTGTAAGTGAGGTGTACCCGCTGGTTGAAAATATCTTCAGAATGAACACAAATAAATATGCCTAAAACTCTTCTGGATTCAGTTTGTGGGAAGGAGCATTATGAAGGTAAGCAACTTGGTAGTTTTATAAAAAATACTCAGAAAAATAAGTCTTCATGTCTCGGTTGGATACATTTTAAAATTGTTGTTGATAAAATCATATGAAAACAAGTAAATGAGTAAAACTGAGATAATCAGCATACCTTTTATTTTCTATAAAATAAATATAGTTGACTTGAACAACAGGATTGAAGTGCATGGGTCCACTTATATGCAGATATTTTTTCAATAAATATATTGGAAAAATTTTTGGAGATTTGCCACAATTTGAAAAAAAATAGATAAATCTTGCAGCTAAAAATATTTTAAAAATTAAGAAAAAGTTACATATGTCATGAATGCATAAAATATTAGTAAATATTATTCTACTCATCATTTACTACCCTAAAACATATAGATATTGTATAAAAAGTCAAGATTTATTAAAACATATGCACTTACAGCCTTGCAGGTTGCCATTTGCAGTCGAGAGAAGTGTAAACAAACATAAAGATGCAGTATTAAATCATAATTGCATAGATTAATCATAGTATATACTCTACTACTGTAATAACTTTATAGCCATCTCCTCTTGCCAATATGGTGAGCTGAAAGGTTGTAGCTGCTTAAAACACCATATGATGCTAATCATCTCCACTTGAGCAGTTCATCATTCCAGTAAATTGCATATCCCAATAAAAAGTGATCCCTCACCATTTTTGCATATTTTTAAATCGTGTTTAGTGCAATATCATAAACCTGGAATAATACCATTGGACTAATATGAAGTGCCACTAGTGACACAAGAAGTGCTCCCAAGAAGCAGAGAAAAGTGGCATTATAAGAAAAAATTGAATTGCTTGGTATAGATACTGTAGATTGAGTTCTGCCCCTGTGGTTGAAAGCCACTTGAAGACAAATCCAGCAAAAAAAACCATTGTAAGAAAAAAAAATACTTATGAAACTGCAGCTATTCCAGCAGCATAAAAACTTTGTACTTTTTGTGAAGTATTTTTTATTTTGTATTGAAAATGCAGCTTTTATGTGGGTGCAGCAGTGCTATAAGAAAGGCATATCTATAGCCTCAAATACAATTCAAGACAAAGCGAAGTCATTATATGAGAAAAAGGGAAAAGAAAGTGAAGGATCTAAATCTAGAGAGTTTAATGTCAGTAAGGGATGATTTGATAATTTTGAAAAGAGGTTTGGCTTTAAAAATGTGAAGATAAAATGAAGCAACTTCTGCTGACCAAGAGGCTGCAAATGAGTCCCCTGACACAATTAAGAAAATCATTAAGGAGGAAAGATATTTGCTTGAACCAGTTTTTAGTGCAGACCAAAGTTCCCTATTTTGAAAAAATGCCATAAAGGACATTAATTAGGAAGGAAGAGAAGTGAGCACCAGGATTGAAGGTAGGAATGGATAGGTTAACTCTACTGTTTTATGCAAATGCAGTGAGATCTATGATCAGGACTGCCTTTGCCTATAAAGCACCTAAACTCCAAGATTTAAAATTTTTTTTTTATTTTACTTTAAGTTCTGGGGTACATATGCAGAACGTGCAAGTTTGTTACATAGGTATACACATGCCATGGTGGTTGGCTGCATCCATCACCCTATCATCTACATAGGTATTTCTCCTAATGCTATCCCTCCCCTCTCCCCCGACACCCTGCTATCCCTCCCCTACATCTCTACCTCCAAAGAGGCCCTGGTGTGTGATGCTCCCCTCCCTGTATCCATGTGTTCTCATTGTTCAACACCCATTTATGAGAGAGAACGTGCGGTGTTTGGTTTTCTGTTCTTGTGTCAGTTTGCTGAGAATGATGATTTCCAGCTTTATCCATGTCCCTGAAAAGGATATGAACTCATCCTTTTTTATGGCTGCATAGTATTCCATGGTATATATGTGCCACATTTGCTTTACCCAATCTATCATTGATGGGCATTTGGGTTGGTTCCAAGTCTTTGCTATTGTGAACAGTGCCACAATAAACATATATGTACATGTGTCTTTATAATAGAATGATTTATGATCCTTTGGGTATATACCCAGTAATGGGATTGCTGGGTCAAATGATATTTCTATTTCTAGATCCTTGAGGAATTGCCACACTGTCTTCCACAATGGTTGAGCTAATTTACAGTCTCACCAACAGTGTAAAAGCGTTCATATTTTTCCACATACTCTCCAGCATCTATTGTCTCCTGATTTTTTAATGATCATCATTCTAACTGGCCTGACATGGTATCTCAATGTGCAAACCCTGAGATTTGAAGGGAGAAGATAAACACCAGCTGCTAGTCTTTTGTTTGCACAACAATAAGGCCTACACTGAGAACCCTTTCGGGATTGGCTCCACTGATGTTTTTTCCTGAAGTAAAGAAGTACCTTGCCAGTAGGAGACTGCCTTTTAAAGTTCTTTTGATATTGGACAAATTGGACAATGCCCCTGGTCACCCAGAACCCCATGATTTCAATGCCAAAGGAAGCAAAGTGGTCTACTCACCCCCCCTACACACACACACACACACACACACACACACACACACACACACACACACACACACATACACACAACATCTCTAAATCCAGGGAGTCATAAAGACCTTTAACACTCATTACACACAGTAATCTATGGGGAAAGGATAATCAACACTGTGGAAGAGAACCCTGGCATGGAGAACACCATGAAAGTTTGGAAAGATTACACCACTGAAGATGCCATTGTTGTTATAGAAAAAGCATGAAAACCATCAAGCCTGAAACAATAAATTCCTGGTGAAAAAAACTGTGTCCAGATGTACGTGACTTCACAGGATTTATCACAGAGCCAATCAAGGAAATCATGAAAGTGATTGTGGATATGGCAAAAAAGATTATAGGGAAGGGTTTCAGGATACATATCTTGGAGAAAATCAAGAGCTAATGGGTATCACACAAGAGGAATGGAGAGTGCTTCCAACCCTGTGACAGATTATGAGGAAGAAGATATAGAAGGAGCAATGCCAGGAAATAAATTGACATTAGACAATCTGGCAGAAGGTTCCTATTATTCAGGACTGCTTTTGACTTCTTTTACAGCCTAGACCGTTCTATGATAGAGGTGCTGAGACTCAAATAAATGGTTGAAGAAGGATTAGTACCAGATAGAAACATTTTTAGAGAAATGAAAAAGCAAAAAAGTTAGACAGAAATTACAAAGGATTTCTGTACAGTTACACTGAGTGTGACCTGCCTCTCCTGCCTCTTCTTTCACCTCCTTCACGTCTTCCACCTCTGCCACTACTGAGACAGTAAGATCAACCTCTCCTTCTCTTCCTCCTGGTCAACATGACTAGAAGGAATGATTGCTAATAGGCTGGAATTCACTGGGGAGGAGGAAAATGTTCTGAAATCAGATTGTAGTTATGGCTGCACAACCTTGTGACTATACTAAAATCATTTGAGTTTACACTTTAAATGTGTGAATTGTGTGGCTTGTGAATCATATCTCAGTACAACTGTTTATAAATATACAGTGTTATATTCTCAGCCTAGTCAACATGATGGCAAGGCTGAAGCCATTTATGATGATCCATATCAACTCAATAAAGATAAATATATTTTTCTTTTCCTTATAATTTCCTTAATAACATTCTCTTTTGTCTAGCTTACTTTATTGTAAGAATACAGTATATAATATATGTAGCACACAAAAAATGTCTTAATCAACTATTCGTGTTATTGGTAAGGCTTGTAGTCAACAGTAGGCTATTAAAGTTTTGGGGAAATCAAAAGTTATATGTGAATTTTTCACTGCATGGGGGGTTGGTTCTCTCAACCCTGTGTTGTTCCAGGCTCAACTGTAATCTACATACAATCTCATCTAAGAAGAACTTCCAGATTTTTCCAAATAGAATTAACTTTGTTCTCTTTTCTGATTCTCATAAAATTTGGTTGTATGCTCATTTCAGCCTTCGTAGTATTAATTATTTAGATATCTATATCCCCAAAAAGATTGTGAGCTCCAGGAGACAGGATGTCTGTTTAATAATAATGATAATAATTATTACAACTGACATTTAAATATTATATAGTTTAAAAACAATGCCTATGTACATTTTCTCATTTTTCCTTTTTTTCTCTCACAAGAGCCTTGTAATAGCTTTGCATTCTTTTCAGCACTGTATATAATACTTTGCATATAGTAGGCTTTCAAAAATATTTTGGGGCTTAATTAAAATTAAAACTGGATTGTGTGGGTTGAATTAAAATGCTGCCAATTCTCTGAATTTTTATGTCCTATAAAGCAATTAAGAGAGGGAAAGAAGATTTTGAATAATTTCACTTTTTCATTTCTATACAACCAATATATCCCTAAAACAAAAATTAAGAAAGTGTTCATTTAACCATTAAAATTAATTATGAAAACTTCTAAACAAGGCAGGTTTTTAAACATTTATTACCTATTAGGTCAGAACATCTCTTCTTTTTCCTGCTCCCTTTGTTTGTTCACTTGACTCTTGGTCAGTATTCTGTAAGCTCCACATACAGTGTGTACATTGGGGAAATGAAAGGTCACACCAGGCGTCAAGAAAGTGATTCTGTTGGTAACCAGGACCAAGCCAGTTATGCCCATTCAACATATTTTCTTTTATAAGACACAGTTTCTCATAGCCCTTTGGGGCCTGCTTAAATTCTGACATTTCTCTATTGGAAAATGAACTGAAGTTATCAACCTACATTTCACTACACAGATCACTAGTAACTACAGCTGAATTATAAGCTTATATGATAACTATCCCATGAGACAAAAGCTTTCTCAACATTATGCACTTGAAGTAATCTGGTTTCTCTACCAAGACTCTTCTATTTTCATGAGCAATTTAAAAATCACTTACAACTCAGAAAATAGGTCACCGCTTATTTAGTTTTTTAAGATAGTTGCAAGCAGTGTCTACTCCATGTCAAAAACCATTTCTTATTTTCATGGGACTCAGATTGCCAATGGCTCTCTGGAAAAGAAAGGTCATTCAAAAAGAAATGGAACAAGAGAGTGGCTAATATAAAGAACTACACTTGTTTTAAAAAATGAAAAATAAAACCTGAGAAAAGCACTTAGAAGCTAAAATACTATTAGAATGAGAGGTAAGACTCCTGGAAAAAGAATAAAAACAGAATAGAGTTGAGTACCAGAAAGGAAACCAATGAAGTAAGAAATTATTAATGCTATTTGCATGTAGAGTACATGCAAGAAGAGAAAGAAATAAAAGTAATGGTCTTGGAATTCCACCTGCAACTCAGACTTTTTTTTTTCCTGTAGGCATTCAGAACATATTAAACAAAAGTAAAACTCTGCCAACAGTAGTGGCTGTGTGTCCATAGTCCCTTGATGGACCAGAGCTTGGTTTTAAGGAATAAAGAACCAATGAAGGTTTTTATGCAGATGGTGACATGGTCTATTTGTGCTTTAAAAGGGCCCCTTCTGGCAGCATTATAGAAAAATTATTGGAAGAAAAGAATAACAATAAAGAGTTGGAAGATACTGCAATATTCTAAAAATGAGAGAAGAGCCTAGAATGCAAAGCTGACATTGAATTACAAGGAGATAATGAATAGGAAAGACATTAGGAGGTAAATTCAGTTGGACTCTAACTCCTGGGCTAAGGAGAGTAAAAAGGAATAAGGTGAAGCTAGAGAGAGAGTTCATTATTTTACTGCGCCTTGGATAGATGGTGGGATGGGTGTTGACTATATTAATTAGGAAATGAAAGAGGAGAAAATGCCTTGAGAAGGTGAGCACAGTCAATGGAGCTGACCTGCACTTAGCTGCAAATCACATCATCTGCATGAGGCACAGTTGAAATAAAAGGAGTGGCCACAATTTATTAGAAAGAGTAATACTTCTAAAAATCTGTTGGCACACATTTATACTAACTGACAGATTGCCCTTACAATAATTCAATTGTTTCCATTCTTCATTAAGTACACAATTAACTTCAGAGGCATTAAGATGTAATGGATAGGTGTGTTCTACTTTACCAGTTTAAAGCACAGGAAACTTCTAACATTTAAAATATTATGACCAGCACCTTTCCATCCTTCTTACAAGAATGTCTATTTTCCTTCCTCACTACTGAGTTCTCAGGATCTGTCCTTCTTGCTAACCTTCAGTGGGAGAAAAATAAAACCACCTCATTAATTTACCCAAGGCCCCGTTCTCTGCCACACCGCACTACTCTAGAAGGCTGCGGTAGTTATGCATCCTGGGCAGGCCTCCACCATGGAGAGGCCCCTCAGAGGCTTGCCTGCTTATGAACTAAGTTGAAACTTCAGGCCCCTCACCTGCAAGGGCCACCTCCATGTTCCTGGAATGGGTCCTAGCAACTTTATATTCTGAATTCTGTGTTCTTTTATTTTTAAAGAAGGAACCCAACCTGTTATAAATTCAGGTTCAAGAACACCTGAAGTGGCCCTTTCCCACACTATCACTGCTGCCCCGAGAGCAGCTCCTCCACACTGGGGAAGGAGGAAGCAGCCTCCTGACTCTGTCCAGTTTATGGTTGTGCCATACCATGGTAGGCTAGGGTTATCCATGAACCAGAGCAGGCCTTTATGGCTCTGGGACTTATAAGATCCCCTAGCTCCTAAAATATTGCTCGATTTTATCAAATACACAGTGGAAATCTCTAACCGTGACTATACTAAACATAGCGCTTTCGATGCTTCTGTGAACCTAATGGAATCTAAACTGAAAGCTACCACCTTGATTTAAACCTTTGGAAGAATGTGAATAATTAAGGAGGCATATTCAGGATTTAACTTTATTTCAGAAGGACAAATGTCTCACATAGTAACTTGTCTTCTAATTCAATTAACTTAAATAATGTAAGAGTTCATGTTTCACTGAAATATGATTTTTTGCACTATTTTGGATAAAAAATCCAAACATTATAATATTCCCCTTTTTAGAAAATTAATTTAGAAGAAATTTTATCTTTTATTTTTCTACCTTTAAAAGGCCAAGTTGAAGTTTATTTTATGCATTATTTTAAAAACTTGAGGATAAGTAAACTTTTAAATAAGATACCAAAAAGCAAAAATCTCTTAAGACTGTTTTAAAAATGAGAAGTGAGGGAGAGATTAGCTCTACAAACTATTAAAACATGTTACAACATTGAATCAGGAGCAGTGTGAAGAGGCGAGAATGACCCCAGGGCCAATCAAAGCCCATGGCCAGCAACTATGTCCTGCCACCATGCCCAAGAGAAAGGTGAAGGGCGAACCACAGAGAAGATCCGCGAGGTTGTCTGCTAAACCTGCTTCCTCCAAAGCCAGAGCCCAAGCCTAAAAAGGCCCCTGCAAAGAAGGGAGAGAAGGTACCAAAGGGAAAAAGGGAAAAGCTGATGCTGGCAAGGAGGGGAGTAACCCTGCAGAAAATGGGGATGCCAGACAGACGGAGGACAGAAAGCTGATGGTGCTGGAGATCCAGGGAAAGTGTGTGCATTTTTGGTAACTGTGCACTTCTGCTGACTGTGCAGTTTGAAATACCATTTTTATCAAGTTTCATAAAAATGCAGAATTGTGTTTTACTTTTTGTTTAAGCTATCTTGTTAGCACACAGAACACTTCATTGTTGTTTTGGGGGAAGGGGTATATGTCACTAATAGAATGTCTCTCAAGCTGGATTGATGTGGGGATAACACCTTTACATTCTAGTTTTGAGAGACTTCCTCTTGGCTTCCAGGAAGAGGGATTCCCTGACTTTGACACACATGGCCACCTTGGCACAAAATGCTTGTTGATATGGAAAAACAAGTTCATTTTTATGTCCTCTTCTCCCTTTCTGTCTTTCAGCATAGACTTAATTAACTCCCTTAAGCCCAGACATCTGTTGGGACCTGACCCCCAGTAGTTGGTTACGAGTGTGTTAGGCAATCTGGACTTTCCAGTGATGCCACTGAAATGGCACCCTTCAAAAGAGCAGTTTCTAGATTGTGGATCTTCAGATAAATTCTGCCATTTTCATTTCACTTCCTGAAAGTCAGGGTCGGCTCATGAAAAGCTGTTAAACAACATGTGAAATGTGAAATGTCAACTATCACTCTAAACTTCCTCTGTTCCGAGCATCAGATGAAGACTTCTTTGGCTTTTATAGTGGCTTTCTGATTTTTGGTAGTCCATTGAAGAAGGGAGTTTGAAAGTTGTATACTATTAGAGATTGCCTACCCATGTCCTGCCTGAAATATCATATTGTTTATGGAAAATATCTTTAATAAACCTGGATACAGTTTGGCTTGGGGAAAAAAGGTTAAATTAGTGTGACAGTAACAAAAGCATATCATTAACTAAATACACACTGGCTATTATTTTCAATGATAATGTCATTATAAAGACTTCTTATACCCACCCCCACCCCCCATAGCAGTAGTTAGTCACCTAAGGTATTTGGGTCTCCCTTGTCAGAATTCTCAGATTACTGGATTGCATGTTTGCTTTTACCCAGGAATAAATGCTTGAATGGCTGCTCCTGACTCAGCTTTGGTCACGTGTCTCCAGGTGGCTCCTTTGCTAGGATCCCTTTGAACTCCTAAAATATTGCTTGATTTTATCAAATACACAGTGGAAATCTCTATCGTGAATATATCGAATATAGCCTTTTTGATGCTTCTGTGAACCTAATGGAGCCTAAAGTGAAAGCTGCCACCTCGATTTAAGCCTCTGGTGTAACATTCTTTCGCAGTGCTTCTGAGGAAATCACTTTTGGAGAAACTGCTTTTGCTTCTGTATCAGTCCCTCACCTCTGTCGTCTCATCACTGATCTGTTTGCCTCTGCTTTCTATGTTCCAGAAACCCTCACCGTCTTGGCTTGCAGGTGGGGTCCTCCTGGATTTCCAGAGTTGCTATGTGTTTTATTTTTAAAATTTATACTGTCATTTCAATGGGATCTGGGAAGACAGAGAGGAAATGTGGATATAGTCCACTTTGTTGAAGAAATCTTTTATGTTTGTGCTCAAATCAATTATCTCCCAAAATGAGGTTTTTTCTTTGATATTTACTTCTATTTTTCTTTGGATAATATTTGGTATTTTATATCTAGTTCTTCAATTAGCTTAATTTTTTCCCCAAATATGTAACCTATTATCCCAGGAACATTTACAAAATTACTAATCATTTCCTCTCTTTTTTCCTTTAAGAAAACTCATATATGCATATTTATATAAAAACAGGTCTAAAATATAATGATTAAAAAAATAAGTTGAGATAAATTAGTTTATGTTTTAAAAGAGGGGAGATATATAGGTCACTACATATTATGTATTATACATACTTATATATAAATAGAAACATTATGGGAGGCTGGATATCAAACTGTTAATTTCTTTTGGAGAGTAGAAATGGGAGAAAGTCAGAGGTGAGGGATTCATAATTTCAAGAGCAGAGATAGTGTGGACCAAGACCAACAACAGCCAACAGGTGTTTGGCAGAAAAAAAAGGGCTAGGACCAGCTGACTCTAGAGTTTGCTGAAAAACACAATCACTAGTGCACATGTTCATAAATTAAACATTTAAAAAAATAGCTAACATGTATTGAAATCTTCCTGTATGCCAGGTACTGTTCTCATAGCTTTATATGTACTGATTCATTTACTCCTCATAAAAAATTTATGCAGATAAGTACTACTCATCAAAATTGTAAAGATAGGGAAACTGGAGCACAAAGTGGTCAGATAAATTTTTCTGTATACACTATGGATGGCACAGCCAGAACCCGATCCCAGTTGAAGCGGTATTAGAGCCTCCCTTAATTGCTGTGTTCTATTGCACAGACTTTCACCTCCTGAAACTTTTCTCACACCCTTCTTACAGTCACCGGTGCTCCCAAAAGCAGAACATTTATTCCAACCATAGAAATGAAAAGCTTCACTTTGAAGAAATGAAATATACTCTAAAGATAAATACTACATGATTTAAACATTCATCTAAAAGTATAGTCTGGAAATGAAGAGACAACAAATACTTGAGAAAAACCTAGGGCAAAGAAAGCATAAGTTCCAACAAAGAGATTTAACTCCCAAGAAAACAGAGTTAATACAGAAAGTAGAATAAAATATCAAAACAAGTCTACTTCCTATTTTCAGAGATACAAGGGGTTCTGTTCACACATACTATACACAGATTGGAATTTTTGATTAAAACATGGTTACTGAAATTAAAAATGGATTATCTAACGGAATGAACATAAAAGATCAAGTTAGTCAATTACAAGACTAAGGAATTCTCTCAAGATATCATGTGAAGGCAAGAGAATAAAAGTATAAGAAAAAATGCAGGAATAGAATCAGAAATTCTGTGATAGACAGAATAATGATCCCACAACAATGTACCACATCCTGCATCCTAATCCCTAGAACCTGTGAATATGTTACCTTACACAACGAAGTGACTTTGCAGCTTGAGTAAGTTAGGGACCTTGATATGAGGAGATAATCCTGGATTACTTACCTAGGCCCAATGTAAGGGCTTACATAGGTAGAGTCCCTTATGTAGGGTCCGTTTATGTGAAAAAGCAAGGAGGATCAGAGGCTTAAAACAGATTTATTATCTTAAAGTTCTGTAGTTCAGAAATCTAAAACGGGTTTCACTGGGATAAAATTAGGGAGTTGGCAGGGCTGCATTCCTTTCTGGAGGATTCTCTAGGGGTGGATCCATTTCCTTGCCCTTCCAGCTTCTGGAGGCTACCCCTGTTCCTTGGCTCTCGGTGTCCACCTTCAAAGCTAGCAACAGTGAGTAGGGTTCTCACATCACATTGCTGACCTCCTCTTTTGACTCCTTCTTCCACATTTACAAACCCTTGGGTCTATCCTAAGAGTCCAGAACAATCTCCCTATTTTAAAGTCAGCTGATTAGCCACCTTAATTTCATCTACTATCTTAAATTCCCCTTTGCCACACGATGTAACATATTCATAGGTTCTGGGAATGAGCACATGGCTATCTTTAGGGGACCGATATTCTGCCTACGAATCCTACCCCTACTCCTAATTTTAAATGCCTCCCATCTTTACAATGTAGATCATTTCAGGCATGCCCAAACTTCTACCTTTAAACTTTCCCATTCCAATATAGTCTTGGAAGATGCGGTTTGGTGGGAGGCAGAGGGTTGTTTCTTAGTGTACAAAGACAAAAATATACTGGGTGTCCTGTCCAGTGCACCCTTCAGGGATTTTCAGCCTTTTGCGGTCTTTGAGCTACTTTGCAATTTTGTTAAGTTGTAGAAAACTAGAAAACTGATAATAATGCAAATGACTTTGTTTATAGAAATGCAAGTATTTTCTAGGGGAATACATTGATTATTGCCCTATGGATATTGACCTATTTTGCCAGTTTGTATTCATTTCATTTTGCCTGTTTGTATTCATTGTAGGCTTAGCATGTCTGTATATTTGTTTTCTCTTCGAATACTCCTTTGAAATGAGTTGTAACATTTTATTGATTCTCTCATTAATGAGTTAAATAAAATTTTGATCACCATTAATAAACTCCTTAAAAATTTTTTCCTTTAACAGTAAAACTTTTATTATAGCCATTGAAAAAAATTCTTAAACTCAGATGTCCATGGAAATGTAGTTAATTATTTGTTAAAATTTCTCTGATAACCTTTACCAGAGATCCCACCTACTCACTGTGGATGGAGTGGTGAGCAATTTAATGTTAACCCAATCCAGATTAAAGTTTAGTCTTACCCAATGATGTAAACTCAGGTTTAACCCAATCTTTTCCACTCAATTTCTTCCCTCCTACTTCTTTTCACTTCTCTTAATGTTTATAGAGAACAGAGTAGGACTATAATGACCTAATTACTTCCTCGATGGATTCTCAGTGGCTCTGCAGACCACTCTCTTTATTCCATCTTGCACATGGCCTCCAGCCTAGAAGTCTATGCTAAAACCTCATTTCTCTCCAGCAGTCTTTATGAGGGGCCCAGTGCTTCTCAACTCAGTGTGGATGCCATACAGACACCCAGAAACAGTTGGGAGAGCCAACTAGACCCTCTTTTGCCAGATCACACAGTTTGTCTGACAGGAGGAATGTGGGGTTAAAAACGTGTAAAATATACTTAAGTATTTTTTTTTAATTTTATGAAAACTAGAGATGTTAAAAGTTGCAATTGAAAAAAGTAAAAATATCTGGAGCTTCATACCCATAGACAGTGGATTCCTCTAGACAGTGGATTTATGATGGTTTTTAAAGTTCATTTTTCTTTTTTATATTTTCTGATTTTTAATAAAGAGTATATAAAACTTTTTGCTTAGGATTGTTCTGGGTATTTGGGCTTTTTTTTTTTGGTCCCATATGAATTTTACAGTAGTTTTTTCTAATTCTGTACAAAAACGATGCTAGTAATTTGATTTGAAGACTGTTAAATCTGTAGATAGCTTTGGGCATTATGACCATTTTTAATGGTATTGATTTTTCCAATTCATGAGCAGAAAATGTTTTTCTCTTTGTGTCATCTATGATTTCTTTCAGCAGTGTTTTGTGATTCTCCTTGTAGAGATCTTTCACCTTCTTGGTTAGATGTATTCCTAGGTATTTTATATATTTACTGGTTATTATAAAGAGTACTGAGTTCTTGATTTGACTCTCAACTTGAACATTAGATTGGAAAAACAAAATGTGGTACTATATGTCATGGAATACTATGCAGCTGTTAAAAAGAATGAAATGATGGCCTTTGCAGCAACATGGCTGCAGCTGGAGTCCATTATCCTAAGTGAATTAGCATAGGAACAGAAAACCAAATACCATATGTTCTCACTTATACCTGGAAGCTAAACATTGGGTACTCGTGGACACACAGATGGCAACAATAGACACTGGAGACTAATAGAGGGAGGAGGTTGGGAGAGAATGGTTGAAAAACTACCTATCGGGTACTACGCTCACTACCTGGGTTATGGGATCATTTGTATCCCAGATCTCAGCATCATGCAATATATTTATGTAACAAACCTGTACATGTACCCTCTGAATCTAAAAGTTGAAATTATTTACAAAAAAGAATATATATAAAAGTGGTGTAACAAAAGTCATTTTAAAGCAAGGTACAAAATTATATGAATAATGTGCTCTCAACATGTTATAGAAGTACATAGAAAAAAGACATAAATAAATTACACTGAGATGTTAACAGTGATTATTTTAAGATTGTGGACAATGTTTTTGTATGTATGTATCTATTAAAATGTAGGGATACACCAAAACAGTTTCTGATACTGGTTGGACTCAGCCGTTTTGAGCCTAGTGTTTTTTTGTTGCTGTTGTTGTTTTTAATTTCTCCAATGATCGAGCCTAGAGTTAATGAGTCTAGACTTCAGTTGGGTAATATAGTCCCTTCAGAAGTACTGTGTTCCACAGATACTGACTAAATTTCAGTGTATTTAATATGGTCAGGCTTTGGGTGCCCAGCATATATCACCTTAAATTGTAATTCCCATAATCCTCATAAGCCCCACCTGTCAAGGGAGAGACCAGGTAGAAGTAATTGAACGATGCGGGTGGTTTTCCCCAAGTTGTTCTTGTGATGGGGAGTGATTCTCACGAGAGCTGGTGGTTTTATAAGGGGGGCGGGGGTCTTCCCCCTTCACTCAGCACGTCTTCGTGTTGCATTGTGGGAAAGGTGCCTTGCTTTCCCGTCACCTTCCGCCATGATTTTAAGTTTCCTGAAGCCTCTCCAGCCCTGCTGAACTGTGAGTCAGTTAAACTTCTTTCCGTTATAAATTATCCAGTCTTGGGCAGTCCTTTACAGCATTATGAAAATGGACTAATACAGTATTTATCAAGGTTCTACAAAGGAACGGAACCAATAGTGTGTGCGTGTATGTGTGTGCTTGTGTGTGTGTCTGTGTTTATGTGTAGAGAGCGTCCAAGTCTTGTTTCTTATTTAAGCAAGAATGATCCTAGTGTTTTGTATTAAATATGATGTATATATATATGTAGTCTCTGATGCGTATACTTAAGTTGAGGAAGCGTCTTTCTGGCCATAGCTTAGTGATGGTGTTTTAATTTTGTTGCTCCTGCTGTTGTTTCAAATCAGGAATGGTTGTAATAGGGATTTTTCCTCCAAAATGCTTTCAAAA
>PVKP010033886.1:0-24620 GCA_004027715.1 Plecturocebus donacophilus | reverse complement strand
CTTCCTTCCTTCCTTCCTTCCTTCCTTCCTTCCTTCCTTCCTTCCTTCCTTCCTTCTTTTCCTCCTTTCCAGTAGAAGTATACCTAAAATAGCCTTAATACATTTTGCTGAATTTAATTAAATAGATTTCTTGGGGACTTAATTCTTATGAAAATATAATGCCATCTCTCCAATTCTTCTAAAACATAATAGAGCAAAAATTATCAGAAGGATACAGTGTTTAACCAGTGCTTAAGATTTAGATATTTAAAGCTGAAATAGTCTTTAGAGATTGTACCTTTCAAACTCTTCTTTTATGAGATGAGGAAACTCAGAATTTCTGGAAACAATCCTCTGGCGTAACCTCCATTGGTAGTGTGGAGCTAACACACAGTTCAGAACGAATCACTGTATTGACCTGTGTCACACATACTGTATAGGCCCATTTTATTGATAATGCTAGTGGTGACAAGAAGCGTTAAGATTTATGTAGTCATTCATTGTATCGTTTAAATGCTGCCAGGTGTTTGGAAAAAACTTGGCCGTGCCTTTCAGGAGCAGCAACAATATTGATGCATTTTCATTTGCTCCGGGGAATGCTTCGTAAGTAGATAATCTAAAATGTACAAAGCTGCAGCATTATTTATTAATACAATAGTGAAAGCACTTGAAACTAGGAAAATGAGATAACTTTTTTAAAAAGGTAAAATCTGATGTATCAATTAAAATAATAGTTCTGACGGGTATGTAGTGATATGAAAAATATTTTTGATATTACATTAAATTTTAAAAATACAATATAATATTTTGATTAACAACTATATACATTGAAAGGCGAGAAAGTGAACACTGAACCATGAAAATAATCTTGTTGGGTGGTGAAATTTTGTGTATATTTTCTAGCACAGTGATTTTCATAATTGCCATTTCAATGCCATTTATTCAACAATTTTAATCAGGATTAAAAATTTTTGGCTTCATCTTTCAAAAAACAGCAGACTGCCTCTCACAATGAATATGTAAGAGCCGTAGACAGTTCCTGGAAATTCTTGAAAGAGAAAATAAGTCGATTATTTTTAAAAAAGCATTCTGTTGTTATGCTTGTCAGGCTTTCTCCATTCTTATGTCTTGTTTTAATTACTAATTTATTTGTTTTAATTGCTTATTTTAATGACTAAATTAACATCTAAATGAAATGTATTTTCTCTAATTTGTATCCCTCTTGATTTTATGTAATCATAGATGTAGAATTTGAATTTTTCTCTCCATCTCTAAAAATTCATTAATTCTGACTCCTCACAGAAAGAGACATAAATAGGCAAGTATTATTAGACTCATTCAAAATAAGAAGAACAAATAATAGGCCTGTGTGTGCTACCAGAGGAACTGCAGAATGTAGGTGGGCTTAGAACTCAGGACGACTTTCTTTTCACTTCTTCAAGTAAACTCCACTGGGTCCTTGAACTCAGCATCAGTAATTCTCAATTCGTTCTGTTTTATTCAATTTCTTTCAAGTGCCCCATGCTCAGTCCTCTCCACCCTGAAACGGGGTAACTTTGGAAGGAAAAAGCAGCCCACTTTTTGTGTCTTTCTCTTTTCTGTTCTGCACAGAGCCCTGTGCACTGCTGGACAGGAAGCACAGGGTGCTCTGACATGTCATCTCAGCCAGGAACAGGCTGGCCCCGGGGAAGTGGAGTCGGCCTGGGTCTCAGCTCCTGTTGTCCTGAGTTCGCTGACTGCTGATAACCAGGACAGTGGCCCGCAGTGGCCCACGGGCCATCTCTAATCTGAGGCTGGATTTCGCTTAGCACGTCGGTGAAAGCCATGGAGAGCAACAGCCGTGTTTTTGTGTACGGTTGAGCGGGCAGAGACTGGCAGCTCCTGATGCCCGCTGAAACGTTTTGTTTGGCCCACAGAGTGGTTTTTACAAACAAAAATCCAGATTTCTGGCATCTCTTGAAAAACAGGAAGATCTGGCAGCAGCAAGATCCTCATTTTCTCGCAGAGAGCAAAATTTGGCTGGAGCCAGGAGGCAGCTGGCCTCAGACAGGACACGCTGACCAGCCCTGCAGTGGCCCACACTTGCTGATTTCTAACCAGACCAAGCTCTGAGTGTGAAACCTTTTAGTCCAGGAACAAGAGGGTGGCGTAAAAACTCAACGTCTTCTGCAAGAACGTGGACATTGGGAGAAATTGTAGCACAGAGTGTCCCTGTACCGTCTGTGTTCGTTTCTGTCTCTCCCAGTCCCAGGATCCTCTCTGTCCCCTGTGTCATTATGTCGTTTCATTCCTGGGTCTTAGACGGTCCTTCGCTCCCCCTTTTTCTTTTGTAATTTTCTCTCGTCCTACTTTTCTCTCTCCTGCCTTTTCTTTTTCTGCTTCTCTTACTACAAGACAGAACAGAAAACAAGTATTTTCTTACTTACCTTTATTCTAACTTTTACCTCATAGACTATGATTTTATTTTTTAAAGTGGATGAGGCTACATGCAGTAGCTCACGCTTATAATGCCAGCACTTTGGGAGGCTGAGGCGGCCAGATCACTTGAGGTCAGGCGTTCAAGACCAGCCTGGCCAACATGATGAAACCTAGTCTCTACTAAAAATACAAAAAGTAGCTAGGCATGGTGGCACGTGCCTGTAATCCCAGTATTCAGGAGGCTGAGGCAGGAGAATCGCTTGAACCCAGGAGGCGGAGGCTGTCGTGAGCCGATGAGCCGAGATCACAGCACAGCACTCCAGCCTGGGCAACAGAAAGAAACTCCATCTCAAAATAAAATAATAAATAAGAACAGTATATGAGTATTTATACTTATGTCTTTAAAAGATCTGAGAAGAAATACAGCAGTGATTTAATCTTTCTGGCCCCAGAGCTACTGTCTCCTGCAGCCTAAGGGTGATGTACCATCACTCCTCCACTACACGTGTGCTCTGTCATGTGCCAGTCAGGGAAGGCCTTCTCTGGAAAGGCCCTGACTACACAAGGTGGTGGGTGGATACAGTGATTAATAAAGCACAGATTTCTACTCTTATGTAGCTTTCAGCCTGTATATAAAAGAAGTAGTTGGTTCAACATAATATATTTTGCAACAGAGGTAATACAATGCGCAATGAGAACAAGGTGAGAAAGAAAGAAGAGGATTGCCATGAACTCTAGATAGAGGCTTGCAGAAGGACTATTTCAGCAGTCCTTGAATATGGGAGAAAAGTAGGAAATGGCATAGCAGGCAAAATGAAAAGCGTGGATAAATCCACATTTTAGGGGTAGACAGTGTGGTTAGTAAGTTGTTTTGGGAGGGGCTTGAAAAGTTTTGGCTGGAAAGTTTAGAGAAAAGATGGAGAGAGGTGTTCAGGAAAATTCCATTGTGGCGTAGTCTTTAGTTTGTAGCAAATGGAAAGGTATCCAACAAAATTAAAGCTATTGAAGCAGAAATAATGTAATAAAGGTTTATTGGAAGCCACATGTGAGAATCTATCTGGGAAAACACACCAACAAAGTCGGACATGATCCAGAATCTGTTACAAGCCAGAAGGCTTTTATGAGAAAGTTTAGAAGAGAAGGGGGCTCCTCATATCAGAGTTGTCCTTTATTATTAAGGAGTACAGTAAAGAGGTTACAGTCATTGACTACAGGTTGCAACACACAGGCTAAAATGCCTACATGCGAGATGATTGGTAAAATTTCATGATTCAGAAACAAATTAGCATCCTTTTTAACGTCAGTAGGTCACGTAGTAATCAGCACATCAATAGTTTCAAGCTCACAATAAGGCTTTTTACTTAGCCCCAAGATGTTGCCATGACACACAAGATTTCTTCCCCCAGTGACTTAATTTGGAAGTTTGCCAAATGTGACCTGTAGGGTATCATTTCCCTCTTTTGATTAAAAAAATCTAATAATGGAAGCATTGATGAGTAGATCCCTCCCTCCCTCCCTGTCTCCCTTCCTTCCTTCCTCACTCCGGGAAGGCTCATTCCCAAGAAGCCATGTCCCTGAGTGGGGTGAACAAACCTTGTCATTGCACGTGGGCCAGATTGCAGGTAACACAGGGTAGATCATGACATGAAGTTACAAGCTCTTCCCTTGAATCATAAATCAATCTCCAGTCTCTGGACAATCATCATTTTGGCCTTAACTGTTGAGGTATAGTTTACAAATTCTGGAGAATTTAGGTACAGAGAAAGGTAAATGTTTCCATTTTATTCACAAAAGCATACCCAATTGTTTTAAAATACAAACAGCTCCTTTATTTATAATTTTTAGAAATATATTTTGCTATAGTATAGTTTTGTTATTTTATTTGGAAATAACCATTGATTTAATGAGTATTATTTAAATTGAACATAACTTTGAGATTGAAAATTACATTAAAAATTATTTATACAAGTTTATCCCACTTATATTTACCTAATTTATTTATTTTTAACAGTTTACCTGGATTGCTCATGAAAATTGAGATATTAGACAAAGCTAGCCATTATTTCAAGTTATTTCCTTGCTAACCATTTTTATAGACTGCAGATGTCAGATGATCGCTTAAGGGCGAAGTTTAAGGTTAAATATATGGATATTTCACTAACAACTCAGAAGATACAGCTGTTTTCATTTAACCAAAAAGATTAAATTAGTCTTACCTATCAAAAAATTACACAAAAGTCATTCTGGTTTTGGCTGGGCTTGTAGTTTTATAACCTTTGTGCCAAACCCTGACATTTAAAAATATCTAGCAGAGACAAACATCAAAATGTCTTCCAAGTGTAATGAGGCAAAAAGGTGTGCTGACAATTTTGAAGACATTTCTACTTTTATTTTATCAATAATTTAAAAACCAGCTTGTTTATTAAAGATTTACTTAAGTCATGTGAACTTGGAAACTATTTGTGTTTACTAATTTATGAGTGCTTATTTGTTTATGTAGATTTGCTACTAAATAGACACAACATTTAATACATGTAAATAAGCATAAATACATCTAAACATACACAAACACAAAGATTTCATAGCTTTTATTTTAGAATTTCAGTTTTGAGATAGTAATGCAAACTCAACAACTGATAAAAGACAGCTGGATCCAAATTATATTTCTGACAAAATTGGGACCTATTCATATGGCTAAACTTTTTTTGCCCCTATGGGTAATCTAATGAAAGCTGCAGACCAAAAGTTTGGTTAAAGCAGTTCTCATGTGAGTTTGGTTTTTAAAAACTTCTTTTGTCATTTTTTTATAAGTTTCAAATGACTTAAATTTTTAATGTTTATATTTTAGCTAAAAACTGACCAAATTATATAATAAAGCCAAAATCTCCAAATGGTCTTGAATTAGTAATATATTTATCTTTTGTTTGCTGGTCTTGTTTGATTAGCAAATGCAGGTGGGGAAAAACTTTTAGCAGTTTCTCTCTTTTTCAGAGGAGTGTGCTTTTTCCTTTCAGCCTTTGTCACAGAAAAAGCAAAATTTTTGTGCTAGGCACAGATACTTGATTGCTCTGAGCCCAAGGTTCTGACTTATTTGACCTGAGGGCGTAATTTTTCTAACCATTTATCTATCTTTTTCTTTTAGATTATTAATTGTCCAATTAAGCATTCAATTTTAATGCGAGTGGCTGAATCTATTTTACCAATGCCAGTGGAAGATTGGGATCATAAATGGTGTCTGGCAAAGCTTGCAATACATAATTGGTATCATTCATTAGTCTCAGTTTACAAAAAACTTGTTGGATCTGTATTTTTATCATCTCAGTAATATCATTCTCATGCTGTAGTTGTTCCATTTGCTCCTTCTGCTCCAAATTTATACATTTCTCTCTTTTGAGAGAGAAGGAAATGTGTGCATTGTGAAATTCCAAAAATCTCTGCCTAAGAAATGTATGGGAACTGAGGGAACAAGCAGACAGGCGAGGGATGAGGAGCAGTCGGAGGTGAAAGGGACAATGTCTCTGAAGTCCTTTTCAGTGCAGAGATAGTGGTGAATATCCTTTTATTTACCTCTTGAATGGAGACAATTTTTTCTTTTAAAATTTCTTTTAGAAGCTTCTAGGCACTATTGGAAGTAAGTGTCCCGTTCAATTTGCCTGATTCTAAATCCAGCTTTTTCCAATTGTGCACCCAAATAAATCATTTTAGGCATTTCAGAAGATCCCCATTTTGGACGTTGCTGCTTATGACCGTGCCAGGTTAGGTGGGTCCACTGATCTAAGCACTTGCAGGTAAAAGGACCAAAAGTATTGTGCATAAAACCAGCTGGTGTTGATTGGAGGCAGTGCACCCTCACTCTTAGAAGACCTCCTTTCCGTTGTGATTGTTTTGCGAGAGAGCAGCTAGCTATGCAGTGGAGCAAGAGTGCCCCTCGTGCAATCACTAAGGGAAGGTGCTTTCACCAGAAACCTCCAGGGAAAAATTAACAGTGCTATTTTACCCTGCCCTAGAATTCAACAAAAACCCTTACCTGGAATTTGAAACAGCGACACTCATTCTGAAAAAGACATCAGAAACATGTCTAGAATTTTATGGGGATCACCAGACATGTAGAACAATTTTTTTAAAGTTGGCCTAATGTTATTAAAAGTTGTGTTATTGATATAACCGGTAGCCCCAAGTAATGCAAAATGTGAAATACTGTATACACCCATCTCTCTAGTAAGTATAAAAGTTGTAAGCAAAATATTAGCAAGTGGAGTTCAGCTATACACCAAAATCATAATATGCTAAAGTGAGGTTTAATGATTCCTGAAGTATTTAAATATCAGGAAATCAATCAATAAAATTCATTAGATCTACAAAATGATAGAGAAATCCTTATGATTAAGTCACTAGATGCTGAAAAAGGGATCTGATAAAGTTTATCAGCAGCTCCTAATAAAAATCCTTGGTAATGTAAGAATAAATAATTGCTTAAATATGCTAAAGGTTATTTACCAAGAACCAACCATCAGTGAAAACCATTCTAAATGGCAAACAATAAAACCGTTTCAATTATAGTCATCAGGCAAGAATACTCACCATCACCATTAATATTTAATACATTCTTGAAGAAGGTGCAACCAAACCAAGTCGTTGGAATAAGAACTATATAATAAAATTAAAAACTACATCCTTTTTTTCTCATAATGGAGTTTTATTCCTGAAAAACCTTAAAGACATTAGTTTTTTAAAAACTACTTCAATAAGAACATATCTTAATATGGCTAAATACAAGAAATATGTTATGAAATCCATAGCTTTTCTCTTTACCAATATAAATACCTTGAAGTGAAAATGGAGAAAATATTCCTTTCACAATAAGAACAAAAATATAAAAAGGCTTAAAATAAATCTGACAAGAACTCCAGAAGACTGAATAAAGCAAACTATAAGAGCTTGTTAAAGATTTGAAAAAAATTAAGGAAATGGTGTAATATTAAATAAGAAAATATTTAAAATGTCAATTATTTGAAAATGATATCAAACTTTAATACAATCCTAATTTGATCTCTGAAACCACGTTAGTGTTAAACACTTGGCAAAATGATCTGAATTGTCATATATAAGAATAAACACCTGAGTATAGCCATGAAGCATTTCAAAATGCATAATAATGTATACTTTTTCACCTGAAGTGAAAGTGCATAAGAAAGACATTATATTCAACTCAACAACAGTAATAGCTAACACTTTGAATACTTATAATGTACCAGGTATTGTAATTACTTTATTAAATTTGTGTATCAATTATGAGGTAGGTACAAATGTTAGCTATACTTTAAAAATCGAGAAATTTTCAGCATCTGTCATGGTGAATGGTATAAACAGGATATGAATCACAGGCTTTCTGAATCCGTAGTCCAAGCTTAAAACCATCCAACTTTGCATAGGAATACCAAAGAGAGTGGTGAAAAATGAGAATTTGAAAGAAGCTTCCAATATAAACAAGTATTTGACATGAGAAACACCAGAGGCAGGGTAACACACTTAGAACACAGTGCTGGCATAACTAACTCTTCATCTACAAAGACGATGTCAGTTTCATTGTACAGATATACAAAATTAAATTCCAATTGGATTAAAGGCCTAAATGTTTTTAAAAGTCTATAATTTGGTTTCATAAAAAGAACTTTTAAATCAAAATAGGAAATCCTGAAGCTATAAGAGATAGCCATATTTAATTTGCCATATACAATTTAAAATTTTAACTTTAAAAAGACAAAATTAATAGACAAATAATGGACAATATTTACAATCCAGGTAACAAGTAAAAGGAGTACATCTATAACTGACAAGGAATTCTTTCAAATTGAGCACAAAAAGACAAAAAAATAGTAGAAAATGAACAAAAATATTTTAGAATTAGTTCAGTCAAACCTGAAACCAAGGCCTGCTTTGCTTAGGAAATTGATCTTTGATTCAGAGAGCAAATGTTGAGGAATGTGCTAGATGTCTTCTGCATTCATTATTTGCACTTGGTGAGAAGGTAGACGTACAGCTCAAAGTTTCTACAATCGCTGGGTGCATGGAGACCGGGGTGATTAGAAATAATGGAATCACACCTAACCATGGCAGTGGTAAATTTATCACCAAAATTCTCCCTGTCTCAGGTGGTATCGTTAGCAATTGACCCTCCATCAAGGAATGTGACCCAGACTGATTTCTTTCAAACTGTAGAAAGTTGCATTCCTTCCTGGTTTCTTTTGGCATTATTGTGTATCAGCCCCATTGTTGCCACCCTTGTAACATCTGAGGGTACAATCATTCATTTCTTCAGCAAACATCTAGGGAGCATCTACTATAACCCAGTCACTGTTAGGCACTGGGAATACAGCTGTGGCAAAATAAACTAAAATTTGCTTCTGGGCATCTGGTCCTGGCCATGAGACTATCAGAGGATTGGAATTACCCTCCTAACATAAACAACTATAAAATGGGATAAAATGTGGAGAAAAAATTAGTTGTCATGTATGAGACAACAGGCTTTTCACAGCAATCCCTGAGAAAAGAAAAACGAATGAATCATGCCATCCTGTGGGCTTTCTGCGTGAATGCTGGACCGCAGCACAGAGAGGAAAAATTTGAGACCAGCAGTCTTGCCAAGTGAAGGAGACAGAAGTCAGAATTCAGGAAAAGAACATGAAAGAAGACGGCTACCGTTTATGAGACAGAGTACCCCAAAGGAGGAAACTAACTAGAGAATACTCATAAAATCTATTTAAGTAGTTACTTTTAACAGCAAAAACTGCAATTATTTTTGCACTGGCCTAATACATAGGTTTCCCTTTGAGAACTCAGTTAATTATTGATCTTTATGAAACACCAAATGGCAGAACAAAATAAAATTCCAAGGAAAAAACAATTACAGGACTCTATTAGATGAAAAATTCCCAGCACTCATATGTTGTCAGGAATTATTTAAGTTTATTCTAGCCATGAGACATTAAATGGAGACCCCAGGAAAGCAGTTTCTTTGTGATGAGGCTCAATTGCACTAGAATGTAGTCATGTGTCACATAATGGCATTTTTTTAGTTTTATAAAAATTACCACTGTGTTGCAGTTACCTACAGTATTCAGTACAGTAACATGCTATTTATGTTTGAAGCCTTGGAGCAATAGGCTATGCCATATGGCCTAGGTGTCGATAGGCTGTACCAACTAGGTTTGTGTGAGTACTTTCTGTAATGTTCGCACAATGGCAGGATCACCTAATGAAACATTTCTTAGAACATATCAGATGTATTGTTAAGTGATGCATGACTAATGGCCACTATGGAGCAACCCTTAAAACATCTTTTTAAAAAAACCTTGAATAAGTCAAGTTAATCCAAAAATAAATAATTGTCTGTCATAAAAATTCCAACAGTCTTTGAAGGAAAATAAAAAGTCCTAAATTCAACAAGAGAGAATTAAAAATACCTGGTGTTAATTTAAAAATAAAATGATATATACAAAGGAGCAGGTAAATGTGATTAATAATGAGGAGAAATATCAGTTGATAGAAACAGACCTGCAGATAATGAAGATAAGGGAATTAGCAAAAAAAGCACATTAAAACTACTAAGATAAATGTATCCCAAATACTCAAGGCTATAAGGAAAATCATGAACATGATGATAAGAGAAATTAAGGATTCTAAAACACCCAGATAAAATTTCAAGAGATTAAAAGTTATTTAAAAATTCTCCAGATGAACATCAGATGAGATACCACAGAAGAAAAAAAAAAAAACACTAAATTTTAAGCAGTATCAATAGAAACTATTTAAAACCAAGAACAAAGAGAAACTTAAAAAAAAAAAAAAAGCCCGAACAGCATGTCAGTAAGCTGTTGGACAATATAAAGTATACTAATATACCTGTCATTAACAGTCCAGAAAAGGAAGAGAGAAAAGAAGATGAAACAAACTTTTGATGAAATAATGACTGCATTTCTTCCAGTTTTGGTAAAGAACTCGATAAACTCCATGAATATAATAATAACAAAGAATATGATAATCAAATTACTTAAGATGAGTGACAAATAGAACATCTTAATGGCAGCCAAAGAAGAGAGACATGTTCGGAAGAACAAACCTAATAAAAACAGCTGACTCTTCAACAGAAGTGCTGTGAGCCATGTCAGAAGTGCTGACATTGGAGTGAGATCATTTAAAGTGCTGGGAGGGATAAAACACTATCAATCTAGAATTCTATACGCCATAGAAATATCTCTCAAAAATAAAGATTAAGAATTTTGTGTAGACTCAGCTACTCAAGAGACTGAGACAGAAGGATCCCTTGAGCCTATGAGTTCAAGGCTGCAGTGAACTATAATCATACCATTGCACCCCAGCCTGGGTAACAGAGTGAGACCTTTTTCTCTAAATACACACGCACATGCACACACACACAAACACACACACACACACACACACACACACACACACACATATATATATATATATATATATACTATGAGATAGTTATCTATAAACCTATACTATGAGAAATTTAAGGGAAGTTCTTTGGAGTAAGAAAAATTATACCAGATGAAAAGTTACTATCTACATAACAGAAGGAGATATGCCAGGAATGATAAATGTTGTCAACATACGGCTAGGCTTTTGGTGGAAATTTTTTTAGAATTAATAACTAGTTCTTTAAAATATTCCTCTTTTCCTCAAAGTGTCCTTTAAATATAATAAAATATGTCCAGCTCCTCTGAATGTAATCTCATGTAAGACTTCTGTCTGAACCTTTGTGCTACTCTAAACACTGACATGGAAAGTGAAAATATAAACATATAAAACCTTTGGAACATGTTAGAACTTTCTTGGGCCATAGTGGCATTAAGAAATCTGATCTAATATAGGGTGGAATACAACTGACAGTTTAAAGGACAGATTTCCTACATCATTATGTCTACAAGCTTCCCTTAATACCCCTGGAGAATTTTAAATTGTGTTTAAAAGGAAAGATTTCAATTATAAGCTATCTATGTTATCTAATTTTAATATAAGGACATAGATTAAAAGTAAATGGATTTTAAGACCAGATACAGTGGCTCATGCCTGTAATCCCAGCACTTTGGAAGGCTGAGGCAGGCAGATTACCTGAGGTCCGGAGTTCAAGACCAACCTGGCCAACATGGTGAAACCTTGTCTCTACTAAAAATACAAAACTTAGCCAGGAGGTGTGATGGTGGCTGCCTGTAATTCCAGCTGCTCAGGAGGCTGAGGCAGGAGAATTGCTCGAACCCAGGAGGTGGAGGTTGCAGCGAGCTGAGATCATGCCACTGAACTCCAGCCTGGGTGACTGAGTGAGACTCCATCTCAAAAAGTAAATAAATAAATAAATAAATGGATTTTAAGAGCTATACCATCCAAACCCTAATCAATAAAAATCTTGAACAGCTATATTAATATTAGATAAAATAGACAACAAGGAATATTGCCAGAAATAAGAAGCAATGTTTCATAATAATAAAGGAGTAAGTTTATTAAGAAGACTTAAGAATCCTAAAGATATATGCAGCTGGCATTGAGCTACAATATTTGAAGCAATAATTGTTTGAATCAAAGCAGAAATAGACAAATTCGTAAGTTGTAGATCCCAACAATCCTCTCTGAGTAATTGATAGACCGTTTAAAAAATTAATAAGGATACAAAAGTCTTGAAAACACTATTAACCAAGTCAGCTGAATTGACATTTGTGCATCACAGCACTCATCAATAGAAAAGTGCACATTCTTTTGAGTGCACATGAAACATTCACCAGGGTAAATCATATGCTGGACCATTAAACAAGTCTTAATATATTTCAAAGGATAGAAATCATACAAAGTATGTTCTTCAACAGAAACAAACTAGAAATCAATACCAGAAAAAAATATCTGAAATATATCTTGATAATTGGAAATTGAACAACATATTTCTAAATAACAAATCAGCCAAAAAAGAAACTGGGTATATTTTAAATGAATGAAAATAAAAGCAATAATGTCAAAATTTATGGTATGCAACTAAGCAGTACTTAAAGGGAAATTTATATCTTTACTGTTCATTTTAGATCTAAGCTTTTACTTCAAAGAACTAGAAGAGATTTTAATCCCCAAGTACATAGAAGAAACGCAATAAAAGAGCAGAAATCAACTACAAAGAAAACAGAGAAAAAAGAAAAAATGACCAGCTGGTTTTTGGAAAAGAGCAATAAAATCAATCAAGAGCAAAGACAATAGAAAAAAAACAGTATCAGACACCAAGCAAACATACTAATAATTTGGACAATATAAATGAAACAGAAAAGTCCTTGAAACACAAATTTTTACAGTTCACCAGTGAAGAAATAAGTAACCTGAATAACTGGATTTTGGTATAATGAATTAGTAGTTTAAAAGCCCCACATATTAAAATTCAAAGCCCAAACTGATTCACTTGATCAATATTATCAAACATATATGTAAGAAATCGTACCAGTTCTCCACAAACTTATTAGACAAATAGAAGAGAAGGAAGACATATTTCCCAAGTCCATTTCTTAGGCCAGTATTACACTGAAATGAAAACCAAAGAAGTTAAAAGAAAATAAAACCATACATGACTTTCCCTCATGAACACAGATGCAAAAATCCTAAACAAAATATTAGTAAATTGAGTCCAACAATATATAAAAGGGAAAATACAGCATGGTCAAATAGCTTATCCCAGCATGCAAGGTTGGTTTAACATTTGAAATTAAACAACGCAATCTGCCATATTGACAGATTCAGACTAAAAAAGCAGAACAGCATAATCATCTCGATAAATGCCGAAAAAGCATTTGAGAAAATAAAGCACATATTCATTATAAAAACTCTGAGCAAACTAGAAATAGGAACATCTTTAACCTGATAAAATAAATCTATTAAAAACGCTGTAAATATCATACTAAATGAAGAAGAATGAAGGCTTTCTTCTTAACATTAGGAACAAACCAAGACTATTCACTCTCACTACTTCTACTCAGCATTCTACTGGCAGTTCTCTAGAGTGCAGTAAGGCAAGCAAAAGAAATTTAAAAAGCGTCTAGTTAGAAAAGAAAGGAAAAACCTATATACACAGAAAATATGATTTTGTAGAAAATTCTAAGAAATATACAAAAAATATCTACCAGAACAAATAATTACATTTATCAGTGCTACAGAAAATAAGGTCAAGATACCCAGGTGAATTTTGCATATTAGCAATAAACAATTGGACATTTAAATTAAAATATACATGTATTTTTATATGTAGAAAGCATCAATTAAAATACTTGGGAATAAATTTAAGAAAATATGGGCAAAATATGTATGCCGAAACTACAAAACATTGCTGAGAGAAATTAAATATTAAAACAATCTTCCTTTCAAGGTGTTTATATTCTAATGAAGAAAACAGGCAATATTTAAGATAAATAAGTTAATAATGTAAAATATGTGTTAATATGATTAGATCTAGAGAAATAACTCAGAGAAAGGGGTTGTAAAACGTTGGAGGCCCGGCTGTTAATATCTAGATATATTAGCCATTGAAGGACATGAAAGGCCTCACTTAGAAGCTGCCTTGAGAAAAAAGCCAAAAGAATTGAAAGGTCAAGAGCATGTCAGGCAGAAGAAAGAGGAAGTGCAGGGACCTGGAGAATGGCGCGTGCGTGGCTTGCTCTAGGGTGGACAGAGACTGGCGTGGCTGAGTGAAGGGGACTGGACGGAGGGAAAAATAATGGGAGATGGACACAGAGCTGAGGGGAACTGGGTCCAGCAGGGTTGCCTGGCCAGTCAGGACTTTGGCTTTTGCCACAGGTGAGATGGGAAGCTGTGGGAGGAATTCCAGGGGAGGGATGTGATTTACATGTTGGAGAGATGGCCCTGACCTCCTGGGAAAGCAGATAGAAGGCCACCGCGGTACCTGAGAAAAGAAGGCACACATGTCATACAGGGGCAATGGTGGTGGGGAAGAGAAGAAATGGTCCCAAACCTATTTTGAAGGTAAACCAATGCTATTTTCTAAGCACCTAGATGTAGGCTGTGTAAAACACAGGGACAGAGAGAAAAGCCAGGAGTTTGGCCTCATAAGCTAATGGGGTTGCCACTATCTGAGAAGAGGAAAAAGGTTACAGGAGCTGGAGGGGTGAGAGTGGAGTAGAAGGGGTTCAGCTTGTTCCCATTGACTGGAGGTGTCCATGTGACACTAAAGTCAAGATGTCAGGGAGGCGGTTGGCCAGGCAAGTCTGAAATTCAAGCCCAGGTCCAATGCAGGCTCAGGTGGTCTGGGCGGGAGACATGAATGTTGGAATCAGCCGGTGATGGTTTTTAGAACCGTGAGGCTGGATAACACCACCTAGGGAGTGAGGAGATCCAGTTATCAATCCTTGAGCACACCAACATTCAGAGCGCAGGGAAATGGGAAAAAGCACAAAATAGCATGAGAAGAACCAGCCAGGAGGTAGGAGAGAAGCAGGTGATGAGTGTCCTGGAAGCCAGGTACAGTCAGGGCTTCAAGGAGGAGCGGCTGGTCAGCTGTGTCAAGTAAGAGGACAGCTGAGAAATTACGACATTTAGCAAAGTGAGTCTCTAATAACCTTGAGAAGAGCAATTGTGGTCGAGTGGTGAGGGTGAGAGCATGACAGGTGGGAGTTTAAGAATGAATAGGAGGAGAAAAATGGAAACATAGAAAATATTTTCAAGGAGAATTGGCTAGACAGTTTTCTAAAGAAAAAATCAACATTATCTAAACCGTGAGTAGTAAGGATCAAATGTACCCATAAGCAGGGAAACCGAAACTCAACTATCTATGGAGCACCCTTTACATCTATAGGGGGGTCAAAACTGAAGGAAAAGCACCTTGTGCTTCCAGAGAAGGGAAGAAAACATCCATTCATACATCTGTAGTGGGAGTGCACATTCTAAAAACATTTTTGAAAAGCAACTTGGCAATACCTGTTTAATTTTAAAACTTGTAAATTGTCCATTTCACTTTTGGATATCTGTCCTATACAAAAATGTGAAAATCACACATACATCAACAAAGACATAGTTCGGGGTCTTATTACAACATTGTTTATAGTAACAGCTCACTGGAAATGCTTATACTCTCTTCTCATGATTCACAGCTTCTGTATTGCCAAATTCACCCCTGTGATCAAATGTATTAATGAGCCCAAGGGTGATCATCCTGGCACCTTTGCCGGCGTTCTCAGGCATCGTGGCAAAACATTTGGGTTGTCCAATGTTGGCATTCCCGGCTGCAGCAGATCAAAGCAGTATTCTGCTTTCTTGTTTCAACTTTCCTGCTATGAACGACTGTCCTTTTCTGTTGTTCTGTTTTGTGCTACACTTTTTGCATGTTTATGATTTACGCTGGTGATCTCACTATTGAAAGCAGGCCCCAGGCATAGGGCTGTGTAGTGTTCCTACGTGCAAGAAGGCTGGGAGCACCTTATGGAGAAGATGAATCTTTGAGATAAGCTTTGCTTAGGCGTAAGTCGTATGCTGTTGGCCATGAGTCCAGTGTTTCTGAATCAATAATATATATTCAATAAGGTGTCTTTAAAAAGAAAGACACATACGCTGGGCATGGTGGCTTATGCCTGTAATCCCAGCACTTTTGGAGGTCAAGGTGGGTGGATCATGAGGTCAGGAGATCGAGACCGTCCTGGCCAACATGGTGAAACCCCGTCTCTACCAAAAATACAAAAATCAGCTCGGTGCAGTGGCACGTGCCTATAGTCCCAGCTACTCAGGAGGCTGAGGCAGGAGAATACTTGAACCATGGAGTCGGAGGTTGCAGTGAGCTGAGATCTCACCACTGCATTCCAGCCTGGCAACAGAGACTCCGTTTCAAAAAAAAAAAAGATAAAAGCAAAAAAAGACACATAAAACAAGGTTATCTATTTGACTAAAGTGTTGTGACCAGAGGTTCAAAGGAACCTAACCTTGAATGTCTCCCAGAAGCTAGTGTTCAGTATCCACTGGCTCCACATGCACTAGTGTTCATCATGACTTTAGAGAACAAAGTTACCATAAATAACAAGAATGGATTGTCTTGCTTTGGTGAGAATTGAGTGAGTGAATTAAAGTATATCCCAAGATGTGCATCATGGGATATTATGAAATCTTTAACGATCACTACTCAGTCAAAGGAACCCAAGTCCTTGGTGTCATTTCCCTAAGATATCGCTGCATGAGAAGACTAAGGTGCAGAGGTGCATAATGTGATGTCATTTCTAACCATGTCAACTCTCTGTGTGATTTCATGTGGTTGCCTGAGCATGCACAGAGTGATGTCCTCCAGGTCAGCAATGGGGGCTCTGAGGGTGGGGGTGGGTATCTGTGTAGCAGTGTGCTTGCAGTGCAGAGGGCAGGGGCAAATAAAAGAAAACAGCGCAGTTGACGGTATCATTTATGTGGGATGATGTTTGTACTATGAAGAAATTTGAAGGAAAAAGTCATAGTTAGTCTCTATCTTCTGACTTGTAGGGATGCCCATATTGGAAAAAGAGCAAGTTGCAAAATAATATGTAGAATGCAATTCTATTCCAATAACAACTCTGCTTATTATGTGCTCCTAAGAATGAATGAGAAGAAGGTTTTCAAACATATCAATAGATTGAGAGTTCGTAGAAAAGTTTACTTTTTAATGCTTCTTGCTTTCTTTTTTTTTTTTTTTTCTTTTTGAGACAGTTTCACTTTTGTTGCCTAGGCTGGAGTGCAATGGCCTGATCTCAGCCCACTGCAACCTCTGCCTCCTGAGTTCAAGCTATTCTCATGCCTCTTCCTCCCAAGTATCTGAGACTATGTGCCATCACACCGAGCTAATATGTATTTTTTTTTTTAGTAGAGATGGGGTTTCACCGTGTTGGCCTGGCTGGTCTCGAACTTGTGACCTCAGGTGATCCACCCACCTTGGCTTCCAAAAGTGCTGCGATTACAGGCATGAGCCACCATGCCTGGCCTTTAATACTTATTTCTCTGGGCTTGTCTCAGTAAGTGCAATAAGTATGTTTTGCTGAAATCTGAAAAAAAAATACAAATAAAATGTGAAAAAAATATCAGTTAGCTAAATATTGTTTAACAAAGAAAGGAGATAGCCATTTTAATAGCTAATTCATTTTGAAAATGGTACCAGCAGACACAATTTCATTACAAAATTCTGACTTGTTATATGTAATGCTTTAAAATCCTTTGTCTGTTTTTTCTTTTAGGAATCATTAAGAGCCATCAGATACGAAATATCTCCAGACAGAGAGTATGCACTTTTTTCATACAATGTGGAACCAGTGAGTATTATCTCTTTCTGCCTACAAAAGAATTGTTTCTTTATGATAACGTCTCATTAAGTATATTTCCTTGAATCTTCTATACTTAGTGATCTTTGAATCCTGAAATATTTTGTGCATCCTGGAAGTCTCTTTTGCATATCATACTGCCATCTAGGAGAGAGGAAAGGTATAAAAATATGCTTGGCAGGGGAAAAAGTTCACATACTTTAGAGTCTTTTTCGTAGACTTTTCTTAGGAAGATGGTAAGAACTTGTCTCTTCATAGACATGATTCTTGCCCTTTTGTGCAATTATTTTTCTGGCCGTTTTTTTTTTCAATGAAACCATAAAGTTTATCCTAAGAACAAAAAGCAACTGGGGTTCTCCTTAAACTGAAATAATATGTTCATTCTCTCCTGGCCATCATAGTGTTCTAGTGAAGAGCTGAAGCTATCACTTCTATTACTTAAATGCATATTTTTAGCACTTCCCCTATACATGAGCCTCCCATAAAATTTCACTAGAATTTTCTGTAAAATCTCATTGTGCTTTAGCAGGAGTCTAAAACTTCCTAAGCCAAGTTCTACCTTCTTCTTTCTTTCTTTTTTTTTTTTTTTCATTTAGCATGCTGGTATTTTAAATTTCATTTTGGCTCTTTAATTTTAAATAAGCTAGAAGGCGAAGTTTATATAATTGAAGAAGATGTTCAGTTTGTAAGAGTTAAGCAACTTTAGAAATATATGTTTTAGGAACTTTACTCTGGCAAATAAAATATAGAGTCTACTACTGCTGTTCTGAGACCATTCGAATTAGAGGTTCTGAGCAGTTCTGAGCATTTCTGAGACCATTCGAATTAGAGGTTCCTGATGTTTCTGGGAGGTATAATGATTCCTGCCTTTTAATTCAGGTCAGAATGGCTCCATGGTGCATTTGAGAGAATTTTCTCTGGCATGAGAGGGGCAAACTTTTTGGTTTATATCACTGGGAAAGCTGGGGTATTGGTTTGCATGAAGATGCAAGTTCAGTTCTGAATTCTTAAACTTTCTTTTAGAAGTCGATTGGACAGCTAGATTATTGGAGATTTCAGCCTTATTCTTCCAACTGCAGATTTTTTGGATTCTGTTTCAGTCTTCCATGTTCCCATTTTTAAACATCCATTCTATAAAAGTTTTCGTTTTTTTCCATCCAAATTCTTTGAAACAATTGGGTATCTTTATCTCTTTGACTGGGATCAGTTGGTGAACTTGACATTCTAAAAGGCTTGGGACTCTGCATTCCGTAGACACGGCCTTAAACTTGCCTCTCTCAGCTTCAGGCACCTAGGTGTGATGTTCATGGATCATAGACTATTTCAGCTTCCTTCATCACTCTTGAAAACCACCAAAAATAGAATCTCCACACCCATATAAAAGAAAAATGTTAGCAGATATTTGAAAGGCTTTCATGGATGTGTTCTGGGTTGCCCCAGGAGGCACAGCTAGCACCTGAGTGAGAAAAGCCTAGAAAGACAAATTGATTTCAGGTTGTCTTCCCAGAGAATCTTTTAATCATTGGAGCACCCCAACAGTGGGATAAAGGTAATGAGAATTCTGCTCCTAGAAGCCTCAAAACAAAGCGAGGTATTTGTTCTCCAGAATGCGTCAGAGAGGTTCCCACACCCACGTGATTGGAAGAGGCATGCTCTCATCAGTGGTTCTGTGGTTCTGTGCATGGTACAATTCTCCACCGATTTCTTCTGCTTCCCGACGCTCTGTTTGAAAGACTGCCCTAGGATCCCACTGGACCAGAAACCATTTTGATGGAGATCATTTTGCTGAAGATGCGACTTCACCATGTAGAGCACTGGCTATAAACAGGAACCTTGAAATAACCCTTTCTCACTGGACAGCATTCATTTTTGTCTGGAGTAAGACTCTTCAGTTTGTTTTCTTAACTGAAGGAAAACCTGGAAAGTTTGAAGTGTATTTAGAAAACTATAAAAATGATAAAATATTGAAAACATTAAAAAGTCTATAGAAACAGATACTTTTAACTTAAACGAAATAAGTAATTCTTACTAGTTTTCACTACCAAGCAGTTACTGTACACAGGACTATTCAACCGAGTCTTCTCTGTTCTTCTGGAGGAAAAATCATAAGGGAAAAAGGTTGGGATTACGCATGAGAATTTGGAGTTAGATATTAGGAAGATCTTCCTAATTAGATAAACTAAAATGTAAGTAATTTTAGAAAGGGAAGGTGAGTTTCAACAGAAGAGTCTAGGTCTGTGATTCTGGAATAAGTGGAATTGATCAGGACTTCCTAATCAGTATTTAGTATCAGTAATGATTATTGCTAGTATTGTATTAATAGTATAATCAATGATATTATATTATCCATTGGTATTCTTTAAAAACAAAGGTTCCATATTCAAATAAATTTGAGAACTGTAGTTAAACAGTTAGATAAGTTTCTTGAAGTTCTTAACATTCTCACGATGGTTATGCAGTACTTCCCAAGTGGTTATTACAACCTGTGATTCTAATCTAATTATAAGGAAACTAGAAATTTTTTATTTGGATTCATTCTCAATATATTCTTATGTATATATCTCAAAGACAGCTAGTACCATTTGTTTATATGAACCAACTCAACTTTTCATTAAAAAGACTATCATAGAAATGTTTTAATATAAACCAACTATCCAATTACTGAATATCTTTCATTTATTTGAGTATATGTTTCATTTGCCATAAAATTTTGGTATATTGAGTTACCAGTGCATTAAAAAAAATCCAAGGCCTGGGCACGGTGGCTCATACCTGTAATTCCAGTACTTTGAGAGACCGAGGTGGGCAGATTACCTGAGGTCAGGAGTTTGAGACCAGCCTGGCCAATATGGTGAAACCCCATCTCTACTAAAAATACAAAAAAATTAGTTGGACGTAGTGGTGCATGTTTGTAATCCCAGCTATTCAGGAAGCTGAGGCTGGAGAATCTCTTGAACCTGAGAGGTCAAGGTTGCAGTGAGCCAAGAATGTGCCATTGCACTCCAGACTGGGCAGCTGAGTGAGACACCATCTCAAAAAAATAAATAAATAAAATAAAATCCAAATATTTCACATTACATCAGGATAATTATAATCTCTTCAACCTCTGCTTCTCTTTGTTGCCTGCCCAAAGATAGTAGACTTGGAAGTCAAATAATTGTAGGTTCCAGGGCTCATTCCGATGCTCGCCAGCTATGTTTGCTTGATCAACCCAGTGAGCCTTAGGCAATGCATCTTGGAGCCATCTTCCTGGGAGACCCTGGGTTTCTGTCCCTCAGTGGTGAAGGGCCACCCAGTAAGCGTCAGCTCTACCACACTTCTAGGGTGTATGTGTTTGAGCACAGAGTCGTTCTGTGTGTATGCCCAGGGCCAGATTTAAGGCTCTATCCAAGTGCATTGGAATGAAGTTGATAGATGCCCACATGAAATCAGCGCCTTGGCAGTGGCTCGAGTAGAAGTGAGTAAGAGCTTTCCAGCACAGCATGGATGGTGAGAGAAATGAGTAAACAAGAACAGATAGTTAAGGAGTTTAGATACCAATAGTACAGCAATATCCTGAGAGTAAGAGTGGAAGGAAAGATGTTTAATTTTTAGAATATGCATTGGGTATCTCTTCTTCTCATTTATTCAGACTAATTGCACTGTTGTGTCATTTCCCAGTTGTTTGGCGTAGACTAATTTAATTTGTCCATTTTTACATTGTCAGATACTCAAAGACAGGAACAGGTCTTTTTATCTCCTATCTACCCCTACCTCTGAGGACCCAGCACAGGACCATCTGTGTACATTTGCTACTGAGCAAATATATTTGTGGTGTGTCTTGTCTCTGAACCCCTTAGCACTATCCCAAGATACAATCCAAGTTCTTGAAATTCTATCAAATGCACAAACTACATAATAAAAGGAAAATACCTCAGTTGTGAAATAGCCGAATAATATTCCATGTTTATTCTGGAAATGTGGGATTATGCTAATTAGCATGCTTTTTCTTACTGAACTCTTCTCATATTACTAAATGTATAGCTTGGCTAGCATCCTTAAACACACACAAATTAGTTTATCTTAACTCTGCTGACTCTATGTTTTATTGAGAGCCTCAAAAGTATCCTTTAAAAAAGTGTTTCAAATATCAATTAGCAAGTAAATTTCAGAAAGAGCAAACCCCATTTTCCGTTTCTCCAAGCCCCAAACACCTATAGGCCATAATGTGTCTGGAATGTCGAAAATAATAAATAGTATTGTGTTTAGATTTCTGTGGCACCAGCATTATAGTTTGCAATGTGTGCTGATTTACAGCATCTTATTTTAGCTCAAAAGATCATTCCTGCTCCAAAGAGACAACATTTGCTAAATACTCATAAAATTTCATTTCTTAATGTACAGTTTCTGAATGTTCTCTTAAAACTAATTTAGACATTGGAGAAATAGTAATTTTTAATTTCAAACTGTATTAACTGTAACTATACTAATAAAGAAAAAATGCACTAAAACAAACATATCTAATGAGAGCAGCCATGCTTTTTCATACTGAGATATATCTGACAAATATGAAACATTTCTAAATCTCTTTGGGGAGAGGGGAAAAGAATGTAAAATGCACTATCCTAGATTATTTAAAAATATTAGTAGAGTCTGTAACATTTAAAGAGATAAGAGAAAAATATTCCTTCTTGAAAAATCATTTCTGAAAGAGTCACTAAAGATTTGTGAAGAATTTCATTGCAATATTTGAAGGAATTAGTTGAGATAATTGTTCTTAGTTGGATGATTGCCAGTGGAACATCATTTTGCTCCAAATAAAATTCTGTACAAAATCTGGTCAAAGTTTAAGATTTTTTTCCCCTAAAATCCCAGTCAATCACAGTCATTCAGTCAGTAAAAGGATTGATACACTGATCTGTTTATAAACTATATGACTGCAACGGATAAATGGATCCATTTTAGTTTCCTGTGGCAAATTATCCCAAAACACAACAGCTTAAGATAAACGATGTGTATCATCCCAGTTTCTGCTGGTCAGAAATCTGGGCTCAAGTTAGCAGAATCCTTGCATTCAGAGTCTTCTATAAAGAAGGCTGCTGTCAAAGTGACATCCTGGCTGCAATTGCTTCTCAGAGTCACCTGGGGAGGGGTCTGCTTCCAAGGTCACTGCATGGATGTCAGCAGGGCCCAGATCCCAGCCTTAGAGATGGGCTCCGCTCAGTCTCAGAAGATGGTTTGCTGCTGAGCTTTTCATGGCAGGAATTGGAAGCAGTTTTCACGTTCGATACATTTCTGCTCTTTTCCTGCCATCATAGTGAGTTAATAGAGCCCATTTTGCTCTCTAAGGGACTGTGAAATTTATAATTCGTATAAAGCTTGAAGAACACCCTAATGTGGTTAATCCTGGTCAAACCTGTTTGGTGAGGTGAACCCCAACTACATTCCAGAATCTTCTATGCACCCATCAGGTCCAGTTACCCTTTATCTATAACTTAATTAATTAAAAAAAAATAACTTGAGACTTTATAAACGTAATATGAGGGATGAGCTATAAATTATTGAACCCATACTATGGACTGAATTATAACTGCTACAAATCAATTCAGGTAATTTTGAGCATATTAGTTTCTTTTTTGATGGTGTCTCACTTTGTTGCCCAGGCTGGAATGCAGTGGCGTAATCTCAACTCACTGCAACCTCCTCCTCCCGGGTTCAAGAGATTCTCCCATCTCAACCTCCCGAGTAGCTAAGATTACAGGCACCTGCCACCACACACAGCTAATTTTTTTTTTTTTTTTTTTTTAGTAGAGACAGGTTTCACCTATTGGCCAAGCTGGTCGCAAACTACTTACCTCAGGTGATCCACCTGCCTCTGCTTCCCAAAATGCTGGGATTACAGGAGTGAGCCACCGCACCCAGCCAACTCTGAGTATATGAGTTTCTATGTTGCAGGAACTGTAGCTAGTGTTATAACATGGTTCTGATTTTTACTGCCATCCTTTCTTCCTTACAAGAAGGGATGCAGTCTTTGTCCAGGAGTGGCAGTGGCTAAGGGAATTGTGTTTCCTGATTCTCATGCTCTTGGGCTGGTTCTTTCTACACTGTCTACAGTGCCTTTCCTGGGCCCACCTCTGGGAACCAGCTGGTCCAAGCGTTTTCTGCGGGGATGAAGGCCTTGCACATTCCCAGGTATCAGGGTGGCTCTCAGAATCACAGGGAGTGCTGTCTCCCTCTGTAGTGGCTTCAGGGGGCAAACTGAAGAGCAGAGCCTGAGTGTGGCTTTTCTACCGCCACCCTGCCCTTCCTGCCTCAGCCCAGTAGCTGCTGCAGCAGCAAGAGGCGAGTCTCACCTTCAGCAGGTCTCCCTCCTGCTCTCTGAGAAGGTGGTGCATGAAGAGCCTGCCTGCCGAGGCCAGAAGCTGCCCCTGACTGCCTGGAAGTGCTTCTCGCACCTGTCAGCCTGACTTCAAGCCCCTTTATCCCGGGATGATCCACATGGTTTTGTCAGTACCCTGACATGTTACTCTTGGCCGATATAAGGCCAGCCTCTCTGTGACTCTTACTACATGAGATTATCAAAAATGGTCATCACTGATTTTTGAAATGTGTGTTTTCACGTAGCTCTCAGCACAGTGCATGCAGTTTCACAGTACTGTGAAAATCAAATCATACATCCACATTCTTGGGAAACTGTTGAAAGGCTGAGCCCATATAAGCAGCACACGATGATGCTGATGTGAGCTCCTGTCCTTCGCAGACTGTGGGCTCCTGTCCCTCGCAGACGACTGTGGGCTCCTGTCCCTCGCAGACGACTGTGGGCTCCTGTTCCTCGCAGACTGTGGGCTCCTGTCCCTCGCAGACAACTGTGGGCTCCTGTCCCTCGCAGACTGTGGGCTCCTGTCCCTCGCAGAC
>PVKP010033885.1:0-24715 GCA_004027715.1 Plecturocebus donacophilus | reverse complement strand
CAGTTTCCCGTTGGAGGCAGTCGAGCTATGGGAAAGTAGGAACTGCAGGTAAAGGAATTACAAAAAGAACTTTGTGAGACTGTGATGTGGCCTGCATGTGGTCTGACAGGACAATGTGTCCAGTTTCTGTATCTGATTTATGACTTTGTTTACCCACTATTGGGTCCTGTGCTTGTTCTTGTGACTGCGCAAATATAATGGGTTTCTGCTTCTCTGGTGCCTTGCATAGGTCAGTAACTTTTAACTATAGGTTTCCCCACCACCTGCGTGACTTGATTGTACCCAATTATGTATCTGATTTTACTATTGTTTTTATGTGCTGCTTTCATGTATGAGATAATGGTATCTGTTCCTGTTAATGATGTAGGACAAACATATATATATACTAACTGTGTGCACAATAAAGCTGCTGTTTAAGCATGGCTTACTCAGTCCTCCAGACCCTGCTTGTCTGTCTTCTCTTTTTTCCGCACACTCCCCTATTCAGGTTGGAACCCTCTTGCTGACCAAGGGTCCCCGGCAGACGTGCCGGCCTCTCGGGAATCCAGAGAGGCCCTCCAAAATATTCATTAATACATGTTCCCCTTTCTTAAAATCACTTTCTCTGAACTATACACCCACATGCACACAAACACGCAATTTAATTCTGAGTCTAGATATTTAATAATTTTTAAATCACACAGATTATAAATTAATGAACAACATGATACTTCTTAAATTGAAGACGTGTACTTTCAGAGTAAAATAAATGTTAACTAACATTATTTGTATTTCAGGGATTCAGCTTCCCTCCCTTCTAACTAACTTAAATGTCATGCTGTGTTTCTGGATTCCTTAGCAACTCCAAGCACATTTCCCTCCTTTTGCCTCTGTCAACCCTGCAAGCTGTTCCTTCTGACTTCGAAGTGTAAAGATTTCTGCTTCATCATCAGTTTTCTAATCTGAAGGGAGAGTTGGCTTACCTAAAAAGAAATCATATTTTGAAACAAAAACAATAGAATAGAGATGCTAATCATTGCTTCCTTTTAAAATATGTATGCCTTTTCCTCAAAAAAAAAATGAGGAAAATTTCTTTTATGAAACAATAAAGGCAAAGTGTAAAACAGACCTTTAAATATTATTAATTATATTTTTAAAATTCAGGTTATTGAAATCACAGAGCACAATTAGCTGACTTATTCATGCATTCAGACAATTATTTAGATCAGATATTTAATATTTTCCAAAAATTAAAATATTTTTAAACAAAAGTTCCCAAGTTACTCTCATCATTTGTACAGTTACCTTCATGTAGCTGGATGAAGTATGCAAAATTATCACTTTTATATATTGGCTTTGCTTTCTATTAACAGGTTCTAATCCTTTTGGCATCCCTGTTCTTAGCTCTTAGTACACATAATCAATCTTCCTTGTTTATCCTGAAGATCGACACTGAAGATCTTACAACTTGGGACAACATAATGTTGAACTCAATCTATAATGCAAATGTTGCAGTGTTTCAAACACGTCACCAAAAGACAATGTTCATTTCCAATTTACTTTGCAAACTTCTTTTGCTAGCTGGCTGTCTGCGTTCTGGTCAACTTTGGACTCTGCAGGAATATGAAAATATTAATTATACTTGGGTCCATATTTTTATTTCTTAAATCCACACTTCAAATGAAAGACGTGATGAGGAAAGAAACAGACTACAATCAAGTATTTTTAGGATGCCATTTAATTGTATGTCATTTGAGTTGGTGCTCCTTAACTTTCTTCACATTGTTCTAGTCAGTCATTTAAAGAGTTGCTTTAAACTTCCAAGATTGGTGTATTTATTGTGAACAAATGAAAATAGATCAGTTTGTTTTTTTGAGGATCTTGCTTGGCAGTGTATGAAATGTTATCCAACAATATGTTCTTTGCTTTTTCCCAGTAACTTACCAAATACATTTCATCCCTCAATTTATAAGTGAAGAGAGAGTGGTATGGATGAAGCAACGTGCTAAAAGTCACAAAGCTTAAGCAGTCAGGCATTGTTCTCTATAGCCAATCATGCTCGTTCTGATTTAGGAAAGTTTTATTTCTGGTTCATTAGACAAAGGCCCTTAAAAATTACCTTTATATTCTATACCAAATACCAACATCATGTTGGAAGTTAGAACTGTGAAAATAATTAATTACAATTCACTTAAGCATTGATTGCTTAAAACCAAAGATGAGATTATTTCAAGTTACACCATGGATTTTCCCCCATCCTTTTTACTTCTCCATAATTACAGTTATTATATGCATAGCCCTTACCCTCCTATATCTTCCTCTTCCTTCCCCAAGGGTTACTACAATCAGTATTGTACATGTACATCATATCATATATAAGTATCATAAGGCATATATGATCATATGGAAATGTATGGTTAGGGGAGGGATAGCATTAGGAGAAATACCTAATGTAGATGACAGGGTGATGGATGCTGCAAACCACCATGGCACGTGTATACCTACGTAATATACCTGCACGTTCTGCACATGTACCCCAGAACTTAAAGTATAATAATAAAAAAATTAAAAAGACTGTATTTTGTTTTGCAACTTGCTTTTGTTCTTCATATCTTGGGCACTTTTTCTTCAATATATCTAAATCTGTCTCTAACGTTTTCTTCTAAAATGCTTTTTAGTATAAGTTTTTCTTATTTATTTAATCATCCTCCTTTTAATAGATACCTAGATTGCTTCCATGTGCCCATTTTGTGAAATAGTGCAACAATATTTAGTCTCATGAGTGCACATATGGGTATTTTTTTTATAAGACAGATAATGTTAAGTGGAGTTGCTATGTCAAAAAGTACACATACAAAGCACAATATAATTTTTTTCATACTTTCTGATTGCTTAATTAAAAATGTTTTTTTCATTTTCACTCCTGGTGAATTAAAATATCTTATTTTAAATTTTGCATATTTTTGAATTTTAGTGAGATTAGGCAAGGCTTTGTACATTTATTGGTCATTTAGATTTCCATAAATTTTCAATTTATTGTGTTTCTTCTCAACATGCAATGGAGAAACAGGATAATTTGTCTATTTTTCAGAGTGTTCATCTGTTCACTAAGAAGTTTTAAAGAAGAGTTTAGTATCTGAACTAAAAAATTGTTTCTTTTCCAATTTAATTGCTCAAAAATCAAGGTCTTGGTGTTATCCTCTAGAAAGAACTTGGATGTGATGCTTCATTTTTGTACAGCCAGAATCGCTCACATATCTTCTTGTTTCTGTCTTGCCAAAGACTACACACTCAACCTATTTAGCAGGCATACTTGCCAACAGATTCTAATCCTGATGGCTCTTCCTGTAATAGAAAAGTAATATCTTTCAAATCCAATATTATTATGATGATTATACTCCCAGAGAAGTCTGAAAATGTAAGAAATTCTGGTGGATAATTTAGAGTTTTTGTTTGTTTGTTTGTTTTGTTTTTTAATTTTGAGGACATTGGAGGGGCAGCTCAGTCTTGAAAGAATTCTTACTCTATGGAAAGTTAACATTTGTTTATTAGACTTCTCTTGGCTCTGCCAGTCATGACCTACTTAACATAAAAATGAAGTTAGGTTAAATCAACTAGATTACACTGGATAAGTTCCACAATGCAGTGTCTGTATGCATATAAAGATATGCTGACTCAAACCAAGTACCTAAAGCTTCTAAGTAACTTTTTGCATGATTTTGAGAATAGAAAAATAATTAAGAAGCTAGAGATAATCCCAAGATTTTGCTGATAAGAGAACAGAATTATGCCCTGGAAGGTACTTCCTTGGGGAGTAAGACAAAGAATGTAGCTCTTTATAAGTCTCATATCATTAAACTGATACAGAAGCAATGAGACCTATCAGAAAGTTTTTGGAGTATCAGCTTATTAAAGAATCATTCTTTTTGATCATCACAGAGACTCCAGATATAATTTCAGCCTGGCTAATATGCCAGGTCCTAATGCTAGAAACTTCCAAAAGAAGAATTTACATTTTTAGAGCATATTTAAGCCTTTTTATCCAATTTTCACCATTAAAAGAACACTGTTAAGAATGTTTAGAAATCTTAAAAACACTTGATGTATTTTAAAAATTATCTGCTTCCCTATGACAGATAAACCAGTACATATCTAAACTTCCGCTAAAGGATTTTTAAAATATATTTTCATGACAACAAGAAGATTATGGATATTTTCATCACATATGTGACATCTGGTATCGTCTTTCCTGCCAAGATCTATAAATGGCTTAAACTGTCACTTAACTTTGAAAAAAGCAACCTTAATAAAGAAGCCAAAAAATCTAAAGAATAGTAATCAATACAACAACAACTGTACAAAGCTCTAATATTGGTGGCTGCCAATAACATTTATGTCAGAGAAAAAAATTTAAGATTAGCTAAAATTCAAAGTGAGGAAATCAAAATTAGCAAATTTATTCATTTGTATTTAATATAATCTTATGTTCTTATATAGTAAGTGGCTTATATTAGAGACCCAGTATTCTATTGCTCAATAACAAATCATCCCAAAACTTAGTAGCGTAAAACGACATCATTTTATCATCTCCACTATTTTGTGAATCAACTAGGCCCAGCTCCATGTGATGCTAACTGGGTCTGCAATATCCAAGATGTTTCACTACACGCCTGGCACTTTGGTGAAGAAAGCTGAGTATCTCAGCTCAGCTGCTGGGGTGCTGTGACAACTGCATCTCCAACTCGACTCTCCAACAAAATAGCCAACATTTTAATACGACGGCACAGGGTTATCCTAAAACGCAAAGCAGAACCTATCAGGCCTTCTTATGGCTTACACCAGAAACTGGCCCACAGTCACTTAGTACGACATCCAATTGCTTAAAGCAAATCACAGAGATATCACATATCTACGATGGTAGAACTTAGACCAAGAGAGGTTCACTGGGGCCATTTTGGGAGAGTAACTACCACACTTAATCCTCGAGCCAAGGATGATGCATTTTCCTCTCACTTTCAAAATACACTTACCAATCTCCCTAAACTCCCAAAGTCTCATCACCATCAGTATTATACAAGTTCAGAATCTCATTGTGTAAATCAAGTAAAGCTGCTGTATTTAGCAACTAGCTTCTAAAGCAAATAGGATGAGGCTAGTAGGGTTGGGGTGCAACTTCCTTTTGATCAGAAGACCATCAGATAAAGAAACCAGCTATATGCCCTCACATTTCCACCTTACAATGAGGAGACATGATCTAGAGAACCACAGTACATACTTCCACTTAAAAAGAGGCAGGACAATGTGAGAGACATTGCAGTCACTGGGATGACAAAATTCTGAGATCCAGTAGAAACAAGCTACCATTTCATCTGGCTCAGAAGGTAGGGCATATGTTGATTAGGACTCAAATATGTTCCCTGGGTTGGTCACAGATGCCTGGCCATACACTATGAACTCTTGTCACTACCCTCTGAGTCATCCTTCTGTTTCTTAAGAAATGTCCCATGTTTGCAGCTGAGTGGTGTCCTTTGCCTGCTTCCTGCCCGTCAGAAGTTGGGGACTCAAAGGCCTTTTTATGTTTTGAGCAGTATCTGTTCCTTTCAGTCTTAGCTGTTATAATTCCTTTAAAATATGTGGACTGTGTACAAATTATAATCAAATTCATTAGACAAAAGTGACATCAACCTATTTCTCTGAGTGGAGTCTCTCTCTATTTGGGGTTACTTGTGAAGATGCAGAAGCTCACAGCAGACAGAGTCAGAGTCTTGTCCTTAAATTTCTTAGAAGCATTTTCTACTGAGAGGAAAATGAGACACTCTTCCACAATTTCCTGAAATCTCAACCGAATTGTAAACATAATTTTAGTTTGATCGTGAGCCTGTGGCCACAAATTCTACTGGCAGCACTCTGGGTTTGATCTTATTCCCTGAATTTTTTCTCATCATCCCCTAAAATTATTTCACACTTTTTTTTTTTGCAGTTAATATTCCTCACCCCTGGCAACCAATGATCTTCTGCTTTGCCTTTCTATAATTTAATATGAATGAAATTATACAGTATTTACTCTTTAATATCTGGCTTCTTTGGCTAAGCATAATGCTTTTGAGAGTCATTTATGGTTTTTTGTAAAATGACTGGTCAAACCTTTCTCTCACTTTTTAATCATGTTTGTCTTATTGTCAAGTTGTCAAGAGTTTATTAAGTGTATAACAAATTCAAGCACTTTGCCAGATACATGTATCTCTGACATTTTCTCTCAGATTGGCACTTTTGTTTTCATTTTCTATAGAATATTGTGTTTTCTTTACAACTGGTTTAAATTATTTTCTAATTTTCTTTGTGATTTTTGTCTTTGACCCATGCATTTTTAAAAAGTATATTGAACAAATGCCAAATAACAGGGGATTTTTCTGTATAACATTTTGTAATTTATTTCTAATCAATTCTATTGTTGCCAACAAATGTACCTCCATAATTTGTCTATGCTTCTAAACTTTTCAAGACTTTTTGTATGTTCCAGCATATATTCTGTGGTAGGCAGCTTTTAAGATGAGCTACCAGTAATCACTGGCTCCTGCATTCAGGTCCTTGTGTAAACCCTGACTTTGATTGTAGGCTGGATTTAGCGAATAGCTTCTAGGAAATAGAATAAGGCAGATGTGTTGAAATCTCACTTCTGAAATTAGGCTATAAAATGACTACAGCTTCTGTCTTAGATAATCTTTCTTGGACCTCTCACTCGAGAGGCGGGCAAGCCAGTTGCCATTTCGGGTGACTGTTCTGTACAGAGGCTCACGTGACTGACCTTGGAGCAGAGCATCTGGGGCTGCCCCAAGGCAGGTGAATGACCTTGAAAGTAGAACCCCTCTGAGTCAGCAATTTTGATGAGTGTAGCCCCAGCTGACATTTTGACTGCAGTAGCATCATAAAAGATCCATAGCCAGAACCATCCAGCTAAGCCGCTCTTGACTCACAGAAATTGTGCCATAATGAATGTTTGTTGTTTTTACTTATTAAGTTCGGTAAAATTTCTTATGCAACAATAGATAACTAACACAGATACTGGTTATACTTCTTGGTGAATTTTGTTACTTGTAAGGAATGTATTTTTTAAAAAAATTCTTTTAGAATGCAGTTTTCTATAAAATCAATTAGGTCAACTCAGATGACAGCTTGTTTACTTATTCTATAAACTAACTTTTTAAAAACTTTCTCTATCAATTACTGTTAGAGGAAGTTGAAATTTTCAACTACAATTGTGGATTTCCATATTTATCTTTTTACATTAATAGGTTTTTATTTCATGTATTTTAACATTCTCTTATTGGTTGCATACAAATATAAGAAGTGTGATATCTTCTTGATGAATTGATCATTATTGTTACAAAATTTCCACCTTTATAGCTGGTAATATTTCTTGCCCTAAAGTCTGTTATATAGCCTCTCCAGCTTTCTTTTGAATAATGTTTCAATTATATATCTTTTCTCATTCTTTCACTTTTAACCTTTCTGCATTTTTATATTTACAATACATTTTCCGTAGACAGCATACAGCATACAGTTGAGTATTTTTTACTTACATTGAAAATTTCTGCTTTTAAATTGGAGTATTTACCCATTAATAAAGTGGTTATTAATGTGTTTGAGTTTAGATTTAACAAGTTGGTTTTTTTTTTCTGCTTGTTTCATTTTTATTTTTTTACTTATTTCCTGCCTTGCATTAATTGCAAATATTTTCAGATTTTGTTTTGTCTATACAATTATCTTATTAGCTTTACCTCATTTATCTATTTTTAGAGGTTGATTTAGGTTTACTATATTGATTCATAATTTGTGGCAGTGAAGTTTCAAATAATATTATGCCACTTTGATATATAGGCCATTCTTCATAATAATACCTGAGATAATACATTCGGGAAAACACATTTTTCAATGAAAATTTCCAGGGCTAAAAATACAAGATAGAGAAAAGATTTGTCATATGACTACATAGCCTACTAAGGACTAAATCTGTATTCAAACAATTCTGTTGTTAATTAAAAAGACAATTCTGGCTACCTGGGATTAGCATGCTAATTACTCTTTAAGATTATGAAAACTGTTTTTAGTGCTGGACTGAGAGATGGAAAGCAAGGGCTGCTTACCAGATAATGGATAAATACCACTGTGCTTGAGCTAGTCTTGGTTATCTATACCTTCTTCCAGGCTTCCATATTCAATTAAGAATTATTTACATGATAAAAAGAGTGGTTATTTGTTTATTACTTTTAAAACACCACTTGGGTTCTCTGAATAGAATGATTTGCTAAAGATCACTTTTTCATTTTAGAGTACATGTGGAAAAGCCGTAGACATCCAGAATTCTATAACTGTTTCCAGAGGGGTGAATAGGTTCCCCAATATATGAATCACAAGAACCTACCCTTTGCACAATCAAGATTGTAGGAATGCTATTCTACTTACTATCACAAAGGTTGAACTTGACAAATGTACAAATGCAAAAACACTACTGGGTTAATTTCCAGAATTTTGTTAAATGAAGATACACCTAAATTGAATGTAGAAATCTCAATGCATTCTCAGTGCTGAAGGCATTTTTGAGCAAATGCTGGAGAAATTATTGAGTCAATAAATAATTATATCTGTGAATGTATATTTCAAAACCAATGGTCAGAGGTAGCAAATCAGTCAGTACTAATCTAACAAACAGAAGCAAATATAAAAGAAAGATGTCTTCTGACAATCGTCCCTACAGCACAGAATATAGGAAATGAATTTGGAACTAAATTTGATTTTTTAAATGAGTTAGTTTTCCTCCTTCTCAATGGTGGATTTATGTATAATCAACGAACATCTGTTTCCATTCTTTTACTGTCAACATGTGTTTTTATAATTAAAATACATTATCTGTAGACAATGTGTAGTTGGGTCTCAATTTCTTTTATTCAGTCTAACAATTTCTGCCTTTTACTGAAGTGCTTACCCATTTACATCTAATGTGATTATGGACGCCACCTCTTTCAGGGAATCTACTTATTGGATAAATTTGAATATTTCTCATGTTTAATTTTTTCAAATTTGTCAGCCCATTTAGAGCAGGCAGACATCCTAAGGTATACCACAACAGTGATTTTTTTTTGCCATATATAAGTCATATGTTCATTAAAAGGAAGTCCCTAGAGCATAATGTTTCATTTTCCTTATGTGTGCAGTTTTGTATTTTATTTTTAGTAAGTTTTATATGACAGTACTTCATCCAACCTGACTATATTGAAGTGTTTATTAAAGTCTAGTCCTAAAAGTCACTCAAATAGAAAAAAAATTTTTTTTCACTAACAAAATGGAAGAAATTGGAGAATAAAGAAATAATGTCTACCGAGTTGCTTGAACCCAAGCTTTCATTTTATGATGCTAATTTTATTATATTGCACAGAAGAAGATTCATCTAATTCAGGAGCAACTTCATGTGTTACATCTGCAGGAGGCACACACTGAGTTATTACAACATTCTCTCCTGAGAAACAAGGCAAAGACTCCATGAAGAATAATTTCTCCAGAAAACTGAAACTACAGACTGCCTACATGTGAGGATCAGTCAGTCAAAAAGGTAGTTACTGAGCACATTCAGGGTTCAACATGTTCCTTTAAGTGCCTGATCTCACTTACTTTTGACTTTATCATCTTTCAGAAGGAATTAAAAGCCCTTCTCCCTGACTGATCCTTCTTTAGGCATTAAACAGTGATAAACTGTATCTTCAAATAGAGTCTCACTTTAGATACATTCCCCTTAACATCACACCCTCCTCAATCTCTCAGTGACTTGACATCAAGTTTGAATTTATGCATTATCTCCCAGAGACAGAGACATATAAGTAGCTTTTTCAAATCAGTATTGGGGAAGAGATGATTAGATTAACATAGTCTTCTGGATTTGCCAATCCTATGGAGTTAATCATCACTCATTACTTCACTCATTTTATTTTTGCTCATTCATTTACAAAATAAAATTTTAAGTCACTGAAAAATATACTATATTCCACAGAAAAAAATACCCTCTCTGATTTAAAGAGCTCCAATGAAAAACAGTATTTCTATTGTGGGGTAGTAAGTGCTATAATATGGGTAGGAATTGAAGCTCAAAATTCATTTTTATCAAAAATAGTGGAGCTTGTCAAACTGCAAATCAAATTACTTAAAGCTGTATAATATAGAAAACATTTCATGACATCTCTGGCCTTTAGTTGCTCCACCAGTAAGGGACATTTCAATGAGACCACCTGTAAAGCTTAATGTTTTAATTATACTGTTTTATATAGCTTCAATTTTCCTAATAGTTAAAAAATTTCTGTTTCATAAGGAACAACTCTAAAAGTATACTTCTCCTATTATAACTTTTCCGTCAAAAATGTATCTCCTCTGAATAACCTTGTTAATTTTCTGTCTCGTTACTCTGTCTAATATTGACAGTGGGATGTTAAACTCTCCCACTATTTATTGTGTGGGAGTCTAAGTCTCTTTGTAGGTCTCTAAGAACTTGCTTTATGAATCTGGGTGCTCCTGTATTAGGTGCATACATATTTAGTATAGTTAGCTCTTCTTGTTGCATTGATCCCTTTATCATTTTGTAATACACTTGTCTTTTGTGATTTTGGTTGGTTTAAAGTCTGTTTTATCAGAAGCTAGGATTACAACCTCTGCTTTTTTTGTTTGTTTGTTTTGCTTTCCATTTGCTTGGTAAATATTCCTTCATCCCTTTATTTTGAGCCTATGAATGTCTTTGCATGTGAGATGGGTCTCCTGAATACAGCACACTGATGGGTCCTGACTCATTTTCCAACTTGCCAGTCCGTGTCTTTTACTTGGGGCATTTAGTCCATTTACATTTAACATTAATATTATTATGTGTGACTTTGATCCTACTATTATAATGCTAGCTGGTTATTTTGTCCATTAGTTGACGCAGTTTCTTCAAACTCTCAATGGTCTTCACAATTTGGTATGTTTTTGCAGTGGCTGGTACTGGTTTTTCCTTTCCATATTTAGTGCTTCCTACAGGAGCTCTTGTTAGGCAGTATTCGTCGTGACAAAATCTCTCAGCATTTGCTTGTCTGTAAAGAATTTTTTTGGCTGGATATGAAATTCTAGGTTGAAAATTATTTTCTTTAAGAATGTTGAATATTGGTGCCAGTCTCTTCTGGCTTGTAGGGTTTCTGCAGAGAGATCCGCTGTTAGTCTGATGGGCTTCCCTTTGTGGGTAACTTGACCTTTCTCTCTGGCTGCCCTTAACACTTTTTCCTTCATTTCAACCTTAGTGAATCTGACAATTATGTGTCTTGGGGTTGCTATTCTCAAGGAGTATCTTTGCGGTGTTTTCTGTATTTCCTGAATTTGCATGTTGGTCTGTCTTGCTAGGTTGGGGAAGTTCTCCTGGATAACATCCTGAAGACTGTTTTCCAATGTGGTTCCATTCTCCCTGTCATTTTCAGGTACACCAATCAAACGTAGGTTTGGTCTTTTCACATAGTCCCATATTTCTTCGAGGCTTTGTTCATTCCTTTTTATTTTTTTCTCTATTCTTGTCTTTACGCTTCATTTTATTAAGTTGTTCTTCAATCTCTGATATCCTTTCTTCTGCTTAATTGATTCAGCTATTGATACTTGTGTATGCTTCACAAAAGATCTTGTGCTGTGTTTTTCAGTTCCATCAGGTCATTTATGTTCTTCTCTAAACTGGTTATTCTAGTGAGCAATTCCTCTAACCTTTTTTCAAGATTCTTATCTTCCTTGCATTGTGTTAGAACATGCTCCTTTAGCTTGGAGGAGTCTGTTATTACCCACCTTCTGAAGCCTACTTCTGTCATTTCATCAAACTCATTCTCTGTCCAATTTTGTTCCCTTGCTGGCAAGGAATTGTGACCCTTTAGAGGAGAAAAGGCTTCCTGGTCTTTGGAATTTTCAGCCTTTTTGTGCTGTCTTTTTCCTCATCTTCGTGGATTTATCTACCTTTGGTCTTTGATATTGGAGATCTTCGGATGGTTTTCTGTGTGGATGTCCTTTCTGTTGATGTTGATACTATTCCCTTTTGTTTGCTAGTTTTCCTAACAGTTGGGCCCCTCTGCTGCAGGTCTACTGGAGTTTGCTGGAGGTCTACTCCAGACCCTGTTTGCCTGGGTATCACCAGTGGAGGCTGCCAAAGAGCAAAGATTGCTGCCTGTTTCTTCTTCTTAAGCTTTGTCCCCGAGGGGCACCTGCCAGATGCCAGCTGGAGTTCTCCTGTATGCAGTGTCTGTTGATCCCTGCTGGGAGGTGTTTCCCAGTCAGGAGGCACAGGAGTCAGAGTCCCACTTGAGGAGGCAGTCTGTCCCTTAGCAGAGCTCGAGTGCTGTGCTAGGAGATCCACTGCTCTCTTCAGAGCCAGCAGGTAGGAACATTTGAGTCTGCTTAAGCTGCACCGATAATATGCCCTGCCCAGAGAGAAGAAATCTAGCGAGGCTGTCTGGCTACAGCAGCTTTGCTGAGCTATGGTGGGCTCCACTCAGTTTGAACTTCCTGGCAGCTTTGTTTACACTGTGAGGGGAAAACTGCCTACTCAAGCCTCAGTAATGATGGATGCCCCTCCCCCCAACAAGCTGGGGCATCCCAGGTTGACTTCAGACTGCTGTGCTGGTGGCAAGAATTTCAAGAGAATTTCAAGCCAGTGGATCTTAGCTTTCTGGGCTCCATGGAGGTGGGAATCCACTGAGCTAGACCATTTGGCTCTCCGGCTTCAGCCCCCTTTTTAGGGGAGTGAACGATTCTGTCTTCCTGGCTTTCTAGATACCACTTGGGTACAAAAAAAAAAAAAAAAAACTCCTGCAGCTAGCTTGGTGTCTGCCCAAAGGACAACTCAGTTTTGTGCTTGAAAACCAGGGCTCTGGTGGTATAGGCACCCAAGGTAATCTCCTGGTCTGCGGGTTGCAAAGACTGCGGGAAAAGTGTTGTATCCAGGCCGGAATGCACTGTTCCTCACAGCACAGTCCCTCATAACTTCCCTTGGCTAGGGCAGGAAGTTCCTCAACCCCTTTTGCACTTTCTGGGTGAGGTGAGACCCCACCCTGCTTTGGCTCAGCCTTTGTGGGCTGCATCCACTATCCAACCAGTCCCAATAAGATGAGCTTGGTACCTCAATTGTGAATGTAGAAGTCAGCCACCTTCTGCACTGATCTCACTGGGAGCTGCAGACTGGAGCTGTTCCTATTTGGCCACTCCACTTCCTTTACTATGCTCATGGACAGGAAGAATCAATATTGTGAAAATGGCCATACTGTCCAAAGTAATTTATATACTCAATGCTATCCCCATCAAGGTACCATTGACTTTTTCACAGAATTAGAAAAAAAAACTTTAAATTTCTTATGAAACCAAAAAAGACCCCAGATAGCCAAGACAATACTAAGCAAAAAGAATAAAGTTGGAGGCATCACGCTACCTGACTTCAAACTATATTACAAGGCTACAGTAACTAAAACAGCATGGTACTGGTACCAAAGCATATATATAGACCAATGGAACAGAACAGAGGCCTCAGAAATAATGCCACACATCTACAACCATCCGATATTTGACAAACCTGACAAAAACAAGCAATGGGGAAATAATTCCCTATTAAATAAATGCTGTCAGAAAAACTGGCTAGCCATATGCAGAAAACTGAAACTGGACCCCTTCCTTACACCTTGCACAAAAGTTAACTGAAGATGGATTAAAGACTTAAATGTAAGACCTAAAACCATAAAAATCCCAGAAGAAAACCTAGGCTATACCATTCGGGACATAGGCATAGGCAAGGACTTCATGACTAAAACACCAAAAGCAATTTTGTAAACAAAATTGACAGATGGGATTTAATTAAACTAAAAAGCTTCCGGACAGCAAAAGAAACTATTATCAGAGTGAACAGGCAACCTACAGATTGGGAGAAAATTTTTGCAATCTATTCATCTGACAAAGGGCTAATATCGAGAATCTACAAAGAATTTAAACAAATTTACAAGAAAGAACCCCATCAAAACATGGGCAAAGGATATAAACAGACACTTCTTCAAAGAAGACATTTAAGTGGCCACCAAACATGAAAAAGCCTCATCATCACTGGTCAGTAGAGAAATACTAATAAAAACCATGATGATCATTAATAAGTCAGGAAACAACAGATGCTAGAGAGGATGTAGAGAAATAGAATGCTTTTACACTGTTGGTGGGAGTGTAAATTAGTTCAACTGTTGTGGAAGACAGTGTGGTGATTCCTCAAGGATCTAGAACCAGAAATACCATTTGACCCAGCAATCCCATTACTGGGTATATATGCAAAGGATTATAAATAATTCTTACTATAAAGACACATGCACATGTATGTTTATTGCAGTGCTGTTCACAATAGCAAAGATTTGGAATCAACCCAAATGCCCATCAATGATAGACTGTAAGAAGAAAATGTGGCACATATACACCATGGAATACTATGCAGCCATAAGGATGAGTTCATGTCCTTTGCAGGTACATGGGTGAAGCTGGAAACCATCATCCTCAGCAGAAAAATGAAACACCACATGTTCTCACTCACAAGTGAAAGCTGAACAATGAGAATGCATGGACACAGGGAGGGGAACATCACATACTGGGGTATGTTGAGGGTGGGAGTCTAGGGGAGGGGTAGCATTAGGAGAAATACCTAATGTAGATGATGGGTTGATGGGTGCGGCAAACCACCATGGCTTGTGTATACCTATGTAACAAACCTGCATGCTCTGCACATGTATCCCAGAACTTAAAGTATTAAAAAATATTATCTCCCCAAATTCCATTTCCCCTTCTTCCAGCAAAGTCCAGAGCCTCATTTAGGCTATATCCCTCTTGCTTCTCAGTCCACCTGAACTGAATGAAGTATGTACCTGTCTCCAGAACAGAATGTGTAATCTTGACTGGTCCATCAGCACATTACATCCCCTGGGACATGCATACACAGACACAATTCAGGGATTCATACATTACCCAAACAGGCCAAACAAAACCCAGTTCTGTGGCTTCTGTTTGAGTCACTGCTGAAGCTGAATTGTTTCTTTTGTTCCTTAATGACATGGTTCTAAGATACTGAGTACTGTAATGAAACCATGAATGGAACTACCCAGATGAGATAGAACTGAGGTGGAGTCTTTCGATGAGCTCTTTAAACCAGCATTTCTGAAAGAGCTCAACCCCTGGACTTCTCAGATCATATGTACGCATATGTACTTTTTAAAAAAACTTAGGCCTGTTTGAGATGAAATTTCTGTCTCTAACAGCTGAAAGAGCCCTAACTTTAATGAGGTTTACCTATATAGGCATTCTAATTCCAAATCTTCAAATAGCAAAGGTAGTCACACTATCTATATCTATGTCTTTCTACCCACTTACCTACCTACTTATCTATCTACTTAACTATCATCTATTTACCTACCTACCTACCTATCATTACCTACCTAATCTATTATCTACCTACCATCTATCTACCTACCTATTCTATTATCTACCTACCTACCTTCTATCTATCTATCTATCTATCTATCTATCTATCTATCTATCATCTATCATCTATCCATCCATAGTTATCTATCTATCTATCACCTTTCTACCTGTCAACTATCTTTTGTCTATCTTTCTGATATCCATGGTATACAGGAACAATTACATAAAATTGAATTGAAATTTTGGTCCTTAAGAAAGAATACTTTCTCCAGATTGATACATTTAATTAGAAAGTTTCATGTGGAGTATATTTCTCTTCTTCAGGTCTTATTTGTTTTCATCTTTACCATACAAAAGAATTATAAACACATAATAATTAAAATATCTCAGTTCACTTTTAAAGTTGAAGAACAACTGGTGAACCAGGATAACCATATTTTTCTGCTGATTCAAAATTAAGAGTCTTAGTAATCCACAAATATAGATAAAAAACTGAGAATATCTTTAATGAAGTAACTCATTATATGAGTACTATGCTTAATATTATTTTAAATAATATTAATATCATCTAGAAGAGAGGGCAAACAACTACATATTTTTCACAATTATTGTTAAATATTCAAAATTAGCCATTGTAATTACATATTATACTCATTTATGAAATTCCCATTTCCTTTGACAAGCTCAAGTTTGCTGACATTTAAATCACTGAAAATGCCTTATCTTCTCACATGCACTCTCTCTTAGTTGGAGATCTGTTTAGGAAGCAGCTTTATTTATTATCAAAAGTTTAAATATTTCATAAAACATTAATGACTTTGATAGCTCTAGGTATTCAATAAGATAGTTTGCACTTTTTTATTTGTACCCTGGGACAATTCTTTCAAAAAGTGAAATTTTATAACCACACTGATAAAATATGTAAATAAATGTGGCATTCTTATTTTTCTCGGTAACAGAAACCAAAATTACCCTGTTCCAGTCTACATATTTGAACAGTAAGTGGAATCATAATATCTTCAACAGCTGGGCCACCTGTTATTGTTCTAAAAAGCTTTAGGAATATTCTGTGTAATGGAATGTAAAACATTATCAACTGCTATGGTCTGAAACACTGTGGAATAGAATTTGTCAAACTTTGTAGCTAGATAAACCAATTCAGAAAAATAAAAGGTGAATATAAAATCAAAATTTGGGAAAAAAGTACAGGGCCAGTTTGTTGATATCTAAACTTACGTATTTAAAATGAATCTACTGATACTGACAGCCAGTGTTGGTTGAATATTCATTATGTACCAGGTACTATTCTAAGTGCTTTTCTTGAATGAACTTTCTTAAGCCTCACAGTTCTCTGAAGCATGTTACTATACTTGTTTTAATAATTAGAAAATTGAGAAAAAGGGAGATTAAATAATTTGCCAAGACCAACAGTTAGAAATGGCAGGCTAAGTACCTCTGAAAATCTATTTCAGCATAAAAGCAATGACCACTAGCAACATTTGTCAGAATCAACTTTTGCAGAACTCTAGAAACTAATTAAAAGTAAGTCTTTAAAAGTGACTAAATCTTGATAAGAATGTGAGCTTTGTGATTTTTGAATTGTCCCGTAGCAATTCTCAGCTCCATGATGGCCTTGAAGCCTGGCAGCCTTGCAATCACAGTAGCTGTGAGGAAAGCAACTTTCAACCACCAGAGAGGGGACACAGGGTTTGGAACTCTTCAAAAAACTCCATTTCTAGAGCACTGCTACTATGTTAGCTGTTAGGAATCTTCCTTAAAAAAAAAAAAAAGTCCTTTTCTAGGACTTGTATTTACTTGAGTTGACTCCACACTGTCTCCAGGAATAACCATATCAAAGAATCAGCAGCAATTATTAAACATTGCATCTTCCAGAGGCTGTGATAGTAATTGTGGCAAACAAAAAGGAAGATACAGGTTATTTTTTCATATTCTAAATTCCCCCAACTTTCTTGCTTATCTTTGTCTCTTTCCAGCACACTTGCATACACATGCATGCACACACATGCACACAAACAAACACATGCACACACTGACTTCTTCCTTTAGCTGGAAAACTTGCATAGATCTACACATGCACATAAAGGGCCTCAGAGATCACTAGTCCACTAGGTCTGCTGTCAAGATTAATCTAGTCTGTTCCTAGCTGACACCCTGCTGTACCCATGTCACCATGTTCTTCGCATGACATCACCTTATCTTGGTATGTTTCAAAGAAATTCAAACCTACCACTACCACCAGGGAAATGCTTTTATCTGTATCTCAACTGTCCTTCAAGTATGTGTGTGTAAAGAACTCCATATGGTACACAGATTATTACTAGGATCTCTTTTTTGAATGTATCATAGAGAACACATGATATACAGAATATTTTGACAACTGATACCATAAAAATAATTCTTGTTTCTCATCATTACAAACATCAACATGGCAAAATAGATAGAGGCTAATATGATGAAATAGACACAGGCTAATAAAGGAACGGCATCTGTATTAAGTCTAAAATTAAGTCTAAATACATACTCCATTTATAAGCTAAAAAGTCAGCCTGCCACAGTGATAGATATGTAGGTAGGTATATAGATAGGTAGGTAGGTGGATAAATAGATAGATAGACAGACAGATAGATGCTATTCTGGCAATAAACAAAAAGTCTCTAGATTAGAAAACAGATAGTTGAATGCTCACAGAGCATCTTAGCACTGGGGAAACTATAAGAGTCTAATGTTATCCTGCACAAACACAGGAAGTATTACACCATGGACTCAAAAAACTATAACACTTGTAGTTTGGCTTGTACATTGACCAGTCCTCTCCTCTGGTGAGGAAGAGTCTTTTATTCTGCGATATTAGCAAATATTTACAGGGGAGATGTGTCTTCAGCAATGTACTATCCTATCTTCCAAGATATATTTGCTATTCAGCCATACTATAACCAAGTTTGCCAGTGGTCTTTCCTCAAAAAGATTGGACTTAATGGTAATCTGAAAGTATTCATGGAGAATTGACTCTCAATAATCAGATCTAGGGATTGATGCCAGCCTAATGACTTTTCCTGATTTATTCTACAGTTATCATTTATTGAATAATGAAACACTGAGAAACTAATACAAAGGAAGCTTCTTGTCCCACAGGAAAAAAATTTAAATGCTTTCCTTGCCATTGTTGACGTTTTCATTAAACAAATGAATGACATTCCTAATTATTACCTTCATTCAAACTACTAGAACTTTCGAGAGTGTTCATTTACTGACAGTAACAAGGTACTCAACTATAATTCAAAATATGGTATTCTACTTGAAAATAAGTTATTTCAATATTTTAGCTCCATATAGTTTCTTGAAAAGGCATGAAAAATGATCACATCAGCAGAGATTATTTATTTTATCATTAAAGAGGCAATACATTTTTACATTGTATAAATTCTGCTCAGACAAGGCTATTTCACTTAATCCTAACTAACCCCTGCCTACTCTCCAGGAAGACAAAAGATTACCAAAATACAATTAACTTTATTTACCATAATATAGTAAAAACGTACCAGAATCTCTGGGACACAGCTAAAGCAGTGTTTAGAGGGAAATTTATAGCACTAAATGGCCACAGGAGAAGGTGGGAAAGATCTAAAATTGACACCCTAACATCACAATTAAAAGAACTAGAGAAACAAGAGCAAACAAATTCAAAAGCTAGCAGAAGAAATAACTAAGATCAGAGCAGAACTGAAGGAGATAGAGACTTGAAAAACCTTAAAAAAATCAGTGAATCCAGGAGCTGGTTATTTCCTTTGAAGATTAACAAAATAGATAGACTGTTGGCCAGACTAATAAAGAAGAAAAGAGAGAAGAATCAAAAAGATACAATAAAAAATGATAAAGGGGTTATCACCATTGATTACACAGAAATACAAACTACCATCAGAGAATACTGTAAAATCCTCTATGCAGGTAAACTAGAAAATCGAGAAGAAATGGATAAATTCCTGGGCACAAACACCCTCTCAAGACTAAACCAGAAAGAAGTTGGATCCCTGAATAGACCAATAAAAAGTTCTGAAATTGAGGCAGTAATCAATAGCCTACCAATCAAAAAAGGTCCAGGACCAGATAGATTCACAGCAGAATTCTACTAGAGGTACAAAGAGGAGCTGATACCATTCCTTCTAAAACTATTCCAAACAATAGAAAAAGAGGGACTCCTCCTTAACTCATTTTAAGAGGCCAGCATCATCCCAATACCAAATCCTGGCAGATCACAACAACAAAAGGAAATTTCAGACCAATATCCCTGATGAACATCAATGCAAAAATCCTCAATAAAATACGGGCAAAACTAATCCAGCAGCACATCAAAAACTTCATCCACTGTGATCAAGTTGACTTCATCCCTGGGATGTAAAGCTGGTTCAACATATGCAAAACAATAAATGTAATCCATCACATAAACAGAACCAATGACAAAAAACAATGATTGTCTCAGTAGAGGCAGAAAAGGCCTTCGACAAAATTCAACAGACCTTTATGCTAAAAAGTCTCAATAAACTAGGCATTGCTGGAATGTATCTCAAAATAATAAGAGCTATTTATGACAAACCACAGCCAATATCATACTGAATGGGCAAAAGCTGGAAGCATTCCCTTTGAAACCTGGCACAAGACAAGGATGCCCTCTCTCACCACTCATATTCAACATAGTATTGGAAGTTCTGGCCAAGGCAATCAGGCAAGAGAAAGAAATAAAGGGTATTCAAATAGGAAGAAAGGAAGTCAAATTGTCTCTGTTTGCAGATGACATAATTCTATATTTAGAAGACCCCCTCATCTCAGCCCAAAATCTCTTTAAGCTGATAAGTAACTTCAGCACAGTCTCAGGATACAAAATCAATGTGCAAAAACTACAAGCATTCCTATACACCAATAATAGACAAACGGAGAACCAAATGATATGTGAACTCCTATTCACAATTGCTACAAAAGAGAATAAAATACTTAGGAATACAACTTAGAAAGGATGCGAAGGACATCTTGAAGGAGAACTACAAACTACAAGGAAATAAGAGAGGACACTAACAAATAAAAAAACATTCCATGCTCATGGATAGGAAGACTCAGTATCGTGGAAATGTCCATACTGCCTGAAGTAATTTATAGATTCAGTGCTATCCCCATAAAGGTACCATTGACTTTCTTCACAGAATTAGAAAAAACTATTTTAAATTTCATATGGAACCAAAAAAGAGCCCAGATAACCAAGATGATTCTAAGCAAAAAAAAACAAAGCTCAAGGCATCATGCTACCTGACTTCAAATTACACAACAAGGCTACAGTAACTAAAACAGCATGATACTGGTACCAAAACATATATATATATATCAATAGGTCAGAACAGAGGCCTCAGAAATAATGCCACACATCTACAACCATTTGATCTTTGACAAACCCGACAAAAACAAGCAATGGGGAAAGAACTCCCTATTTAATAAATGGTGTTGGGAAAACTGGCTAGCCGGATTCAGAAAACTGAAACTGGACCCCTTCCTCACACCTTATACAAAAATTAACTCAAGATGGATTAAAGACTTAAACATGAGACCTAAAACCATAAAAACCCTAGAAGAAAACGGAGGCAATACCATTCAGGACATAGGCATGGGCAAAGACTTCATGACTAAAACACCAAAAGCAATGTCAACAAAAGCCAAAATTGACAAATGAGATCTAATTAAACTAAAGAGCTTCTGTACAGCAAAAGAAACTATGATCTGAGTCAACAGGAACCTACAGAACGGGAGAAAAAAATTGCAATCCATCCATCTGACAAAGGGCTAATATCCAGAATCTACAAAGAACTTAAACAAATTTACAAGAATAAAACAAAACTCCATCAAAAAGTGGGCAAAGGATATGAACAGACACTTCTCAAAAGAAGACATTTATGTGGCTAACAAATTCAAAAAAGCTCATTATCACTGGTCATTAGAGAAATACAAATCAAAATTACAATGAGATACCATGTCATGCCAGTTAGAATGGTGATCATTAAAAAATCAGGAAACAACAGATGCTGGAGAGGATGTGGAGAAACAGGAATGCTTTTACACTGTTGGTGGGAATGTAAATTAGTTCAACCATTGTGGAAGACAGTGTGGCAATTCCTCAAGGATCTAGAACCAGAAATACCATCTGACCCAGCAATTCCATTACTGGGTATATATGCAAAGGATTATAAATCATTCTTACTATAAAGACACATGCACATGTATGTTTACTGTAGCACTGTTCACAATAGCAAAGATTTGGAACCAACCCAAATACCCATCAGTGATACACTGGATAAAGAAAATGTGGCACATATACACCATGGAATACTATGCAGCCATAAAAAGGATGAGTTCATGTCCTTTACAGGGACATGGATGAAGCTGAAAACCATCATTCTCAGCACACTAACACAAGAACAGAAAATCAAATACTGCATATTCTCACTCATATAAGTGGGAGTTGAACAATGAGAACACATGAACACACAGGGGAACATCACACATCAAGGCCTGTCATGGGTAGGGGGCAAGTGGAGGGATAGCATTAGGAGAAATACCTAATATAGATGATGGGTTCAATGGGTGCAGCAAACCACCATGACAAGCGTACACCTACATAACAAACCTGCACGTTCTGCACATGTATCCCAAAACTTAAAGTGTAATAAAATATATGTATATTCAAGTAAATTTCAAAATCAAAACAAAATAGCCCTAACATTTAAATCACACTGTAGAAACAAAGCTTCTGTATCCTAACCAATATGGATGTTAATCCTTTAGGAGCCTCTTGGAGCCATAACCGTACTTTTAAAATATAAATGGTATCATATCACATTTCTGCCTCAAGCCCTTTGATGACTTTCCAAATGGGAGAAAATTTTTGTGATCCATCCATCTGTCAAAGGGCTAATATCCAGAATAAACAAAGAACTTAAACAAATTTACAAGAATAAAACAAACAACCCTATCAAAAAGTGGGCAAAGGACATGAACAAGAGAAAAAAAATCAGAGTCCTTTCAGCTTCCTATATAAAAGTCCTACATGGTTTACCTGTCCTCAGTAACAATTGGGGTTTTTGTTTATTTTGTTTGATTATATCTACATATTCCAACCAACTGAAAGATCATTTGATAAACAATTGAGTATGATTAGCATGCAGCTTAGAAGTATGTCTTAGGGCTTTTTAGCTTTGCACTGAAACTAGATGAATTCTATATATAATTCAAATGTTTCACTGGGAGATTTTTCAAGCATTGTGAAAATTTGTTCTCTTGTTCAACACTAGACAAAGACTTACTGAGTGTCCTTTGAGAATAGTCAGGCATGCATTTAAAACATAGCATTAGTTATACAGACTATCCCAGCAAGGAGAATATCTTAGCAAGGAGATAAGAACATAAATATTAATATGCCAAATAAAACATGAAAAGAAATAATTAAATGCTAATAAATTCCAACCAATAGTAGCCAAACTCACTGGCTCTAAACAGGAAATTTTTCCTGAGTAAAATAAGGTATATCCAGAAACCTAAACCTAATTAGAGGAAGACAGGGAAGATGTAGGTGATGTTAATTTATGACGTTAAAAAATAAGTCGATAGCAATGCCAACATAGAATCCAGATGTTCTTGCCCAACATAAAGTCTTGGTTTAGCTGGTTAGCACACAGATCTATAGAGACAACTAGGACACAGGTATAAAACAAACCTCTGTCTCTCCAACAACGTCAGCAACACAACTTTTTAAATGAAAATAAAAATGCACTTGTTTCTAAACTTTTTACTGATGTACCTATTAACAATACCTTTCACCTACAAGAAACAACTTTATTTTAAATCATGACATTTACATAGGAAACACGAAAATTACCTTTTAGATAAGGTCATCTTAATTTTCTTTTAATATATATTTTTTGACATATATTATTTCCACTGATTTTGTCTTTACAAGTATTCTGTAAGGAAGATCCTCTTCCCACAGGATCCTTCGGGTGTCTCTTTTCTGGCCAGAAATCCCTGTGGCCAGTGATGCCTTTGCCTGAATTTTGCTCTGGCCTACTGGGCTTGATCTGACCACTAGGCCTGGCAGGCAGCACTCCGCTTATGCTGCCAGCCTGGATCCCATGCCTGCCAAGGGTGAGCCAAGCATAGAGCAGGGAGGGGTGTGTGAGTGAAAAAGCATGGGGTCCAGCCACTGCCCACAGACAGGCACTCTGGCTGCAGCACAGCAGGCAGCTCCAGGCACCAGCTCCCTGCAAGGCTATGGCTGGACTTGGCATATGGCAAGCAGCTTCCATGGCTGGCACCAGGGAATGTAGTGGCACCCAGAAGCTTGGAGATGCCAGGAACCACAGAACCCCAAAAAGTATGTCACAGCCCTGGCTTGGGATGCTCCTAGAGCTGGGTTGTCTGAAGGGCTGAAGCTCTTCTCTCCTTCTTTCTTCTCTTTTTCTTGTTGACTGCAATGTGGCAAGCAAGGGGTGTATTTCAGCCCTGTTTGTGTTACAGCTCTTTAAGCCCCACCATTTGGCAGGTCCCAAGTTCTTGTCCTGCATCCAGTAAGAATGAGCTATGCAGACAAGTAGTCAGTGAGCAAGGTAGAGGTACTTTATTGAGCAACAGAACAGCTCGGAGGGGATCCACAATGGTTAGCTCCTCTCCATAGGCAGGTCACCCCAACATCAGTTTAGCTCTCAGCAGACAGGAGACCCACAGTGGGTAGCTCCTTTCCACAGGCAGATTGTCCCATTGTCCACTCAGCTCTCAGCAGAGAGGAGACCTACAATGAGTAGTTCCTTTCTGTAGACCGGTCATCCCATCATCTGCCCAAGTCTGGCTGAGTCCAGGATTTTTATGGGCTTAAGAAGGAAGAAAGTGGGTGCTGATTGGCCCATGAGCAGTTATGGGAGGGCCCAGAGAAAGCTCCGTTAAGTTCTCACATGCGGGCTTCAAGCTATCCCTGGCCTGAAGCTGGGGCTTTACTGGGGACCCACCTTTTCTTCCCAGAAGGCTGTTTGTGTCCTGGCACCATTAATCTGCTGTGCACGGTGTCTATGACGTCCAGGCTCTTTGTGCTGAGGGTTGCCTGCAGGAAGGTGCCAAGCTGTCTTTAGCCCCCACCTCAGCCTCCCTCCCGTGCTCGGCACTCAAAATCTGGAGGGGACTGAGGTGAGGCTGGTGTTTCAGTGCT